>CAUYON010003394.1:0-18228 GCA_963573935.1 Arctocebus calabarensis
TCTTTATATAGTGATCAAGAAAATGCCATGAAGGCTATCTGTAACAGTACGATGAAAATATTTCTGAATGTATATGAATCATGCCCTATGATTGCACCAATGTACAGAATTATGATTCAATAAAATTATAAAAAAAAAAAAAAAAAAAGGATTGCCTGTGTCCAGCAAGGTTGTATGTCCACATAGGATGTGATGCTGTATATATGAGAATGTGGAGTTCCTGGTCATCCATTTGCTCATTTATGGCTTGACAATCTCTAGCTTTTTTGGTGTTGGGGTCATTTCTAAGCTAGTTGGGTCCATGTTAAGAGAAAGTCAACAATGCTAATATCTGGGGCTTTCATATTATAATTAATGGATCAATTAATTTGTCAAGTGTTTAGGGCACACTTACTGTGAGCCAGGCATTGTGCTAAGGCATAGAGGGGAACAGAATCACTCCCTGTCCAAGGGGGCAGTGTGGTACTGTGGAAAGACATTGAAGTTGGACAGACCTGAGCCTACCTACTTCTTGATTCCAACCCTTCTTACTATGTGATCCACAACAAGTTACTCAACCTTTCTAAGACTCAATTTCTTTTTTTTTTTTTTGAGACAGAACCTCAAGCTGTCATCCTGGATAGAGTGCGGTGGCATCACAGCTCACAGCAACCTCCAATTCCTGGGCTCAAGCGAGTCTCTTGCCTCCGCCTCCTAAGTAGCTGGGACTACAGGCGCCCGCCACAACGCCTGGCCATTTTTTGGTTGCACCCATCATTGTTGTTTGGAGCGCCCAGGCTGGATTCGAACCCGCCAGCTCAGGTGTACGTGGCTGGCGCCTTAGCCCGTTGAGCCACAGGCGCTGAGCCAAGACTCAATTTCTTCATCTATAAAATGAGAAGTATTCTACTTCTCAGCAGTATTGTAAGAATAAGAGAGTAGAGGCATCAAATGCAATCAGGCCAGTACGTGCCTCCCACTTAATGGAAAGAGGATCATGATTATTGGTCACTCACAGCAGTGATTGCAGTAAAATATAAAACCAAAACTCTTTGGTCTGCTTTAGCTTATTGTGATAGCTAAAATTTATAGTGGTAACTTCACTGATACACATAACATTCTTAGTGGTTTACATGTTCTAACACTTTGAATGGCAATCTTATGAAGTAGATACTTCTATTATTTTGCAGAATGGGAAACTGAGGCACAGGAAAGTTAAATAACTTACCCAAGGTCCCTGAATTGGTGAATGGCTGGCTGAAGATTGGAACCCAAGCAGTCTTCCTTCGTATGACATTTTCTTTTCTTTTCTTTTTTTTGTTGAGACAGAGTCTCACTTTATCGCCCTTAGTAGAGTGCTGTGGCATCACACAGCTTGCAGCAACCTCCAACTCTTGGGCTTAGGCAATTCTCTTGCCTCAGCCTCCCGAGTAGCTGGGACTACAGGCCCCTGCCACAATGCCTGGGCTATTTTTTGTTGTTGTTGTTGTTGCAGTTTGGCTGGGGCCGAGTTTGAACCCACCACCCTATATATAGGGCCAGTGCCCTACTCACTGAGCCACAGGTGCTTCCCCATTTTCTTTTCTTTTTTAATTTTTTTTATTATTATTATGATTATTTAATTAAATCATAGCTGTGTACATTAATGCAATCATAGGGTACAATGTGCTGGTTTGAAATATTTTCATCAAACTGGTTAACATAGCCTTCATGGCATTTTCTTAGTTATTATGTTAAAACATTTATATTCTACATTTAGTAATTTTTTTTTTTGAGACAAAGTCTCAAG
Organism: Arctocebus calabarensis; assembly: GCA_963573935.1. Lineage (NCBI taxonomy): Eukaryota > Metazoa > Chordata > Mammalia > Primates > Lorisidae > Arctocebus > Arctocebus calabarensis. The sequence continues at coordinate 1,769 of CAUYON010003394.1, forward strand.
CTGTCCCTCTGAGTAGAATGCCATGTACAGCTCACAGCAACCTTAAACTCTTAGGCTTAAGAGATTCTCCTGCCTCAGCCTCCCATGTAGCTAGAACTGTAGGTGTCCGCCACAACGCCTGGCTATTTTTTTGTTGTTGTTGTTGCAATTGTTATTGTTTTAGCGGCCGCAGGCCAGGTTCGAACCTGCCAGCCTCAGTGTATGCAGCCAGCGCACTTGACCCACTGAGCTAGGGGCGCTGCCACATAAGACAGTTTCTTAATCACCATACTATTCTGCCTCTTCACAAGATGCTCAGTCCAATAATATTTGTAACTACATTAGTTTCCTAAGGCTTCCCTGATAAATTACCTCAAACTTGTTTGCTTAAAGCAATCGAAATTTATTTCTTCACAGATCTGGAAGTCCAAAATAAAAGTATCCACATGCTTGGCACCTTCTGGAGGCTGTGAGGGAGAACTTGCCCACAGCTTTCTCCTGGCATCTGATGGCTGCCCACAATTTTTGGTGTTTTTTGAATTGGAGCCACATCACTCCAATCTCTTGCCTTCTTCTCCATGTATGTCTCTGTGTATCTTTCCTCTACTTATAAGGATATCAGTCACTGGAGTTAGGGTTATCTTAATCCAGTATGTTCTCACCTTAACTAGTTATATCTGCAAAGACTCTTCCAAAAAAGTCACGTTCTGATTGTGTGAGGCACTGTACTGACCTCATTGTGTTGGGTGCCTTCATTTTAGAGATGAGGAAATTGTGGCTCAAAAAGGATGTTTTGGGTGGACCTAAAGTTTTTTGGTGGCAGGTTGGAGGAGATGCTAGTGCCCTCACTGCGGCAAAAACATTTGCTCTTTATTAGAATTGATGAAAGGATGCCTACTTACTGTCTTACTCCAAAAAGGCATGTGAAGTAAATAAAATAATTCTCTAAGAACGTCATCACATTTTAGGACATAATTCCAAATGCTATTTGGGCCATAGCCGGAGCAGTCACTTGCTTCCTCCTTCACTGGCCTGGCCCTGCCCCTGGCCACCATGCAGACTAAATCTGATCCTGGTCTACAGAGGCTGTTGGAAGCCAGATATCATAATTCCTCCTCTATACCCCTGCCCTGGGCTTCTCTCTAAGACATCAAGTGATCAAATTCCATTATTCATTTTTCATCAGATGTGACCTTGAGTTCCTTTCTTTCCTCACCTCTCTCCTCTAAATGGGCTCTGATTTGTCTGACCTCTTGAAATGAACCAGTAGTCATAGAATGGGCTCTTCCTCTCCGTTTAGATGTGGCCTAGGTCACATAAGCTTTTTTGTAGTGCCGCATAGAGCTGTTCACTGCAGTGATATTGAGGAAGTCGTAGCCTCTGAGCTCAATCTGCTCTTCTGTAGAAGGCAAATGATTGCACTTAATCATAAGAGCAGCGTGGGAGTCCAGTGGCCTGATGCCTTTGGATGGTCCCTGATACCTGCACAGCGTAATGAGCATGTTAGCTGTGGATATCAGGCATCTACTGCAGGTTCTGACAGAAGGATCTGGAAGCTCCCACAGCTCTTGCTCCTGGTCCCTGGAGAGCTGTCAGTCGGGGAGAGTTTGTGTGGGAGGGGATGGAGGAATGCAGCCAGGCAATAGAGTGTCTGGTCCAAACTTTTGATCAGGAGAAGTGTTCTTTGATGTAGCAGAATGGAGTCCTCTCCAAGAGCAGTGCAGAGGCCAGCAGGCCGGCTTGCTTCCCCTGCAATTCTGGCAGGTACGGTACAAACTTGAGTGTCTGGGTTTCAGCCCAGGGCCATCCTCCCATCTGGGCTGCTGGTCTGCCTCTCGGTATCTCATGGTCTGTCCTAGTGATGATCTCTTTAGGTTGTGAAATACGAAGCATGCTCCATCAGATCAGAGCATTAATAGGATAAGCATTTATTGGACACCTGTAAGGCAGAGTAGTAAACAGTAGGAGTTCAAGACTTAAAAGATACAGAGTCAGGTGTCATGAAGCTCACAGTGCAGTGCAGCAGACAGAAGTGTAAAGTCACAGTGACAAGAGAGGGGCCAGGGTTAGGCGTGTCTATCAGTGAGGTCTGTCCTAGATGAAGAGCTGGCAGACCGAGGCCTGCGGGCCAAATCCAGCTCGCCACCTCCTTTAATAAATAAAATTTTACTGGAATTCAGCTACATGCATTTACTTATGTATGGCCTATGACCGCTATGGCCATTCAGTGTCAGAACTGAGTAGTTATGACAGAAACTGTGTGGCCCGCTAAGTCTAAAATTTACTATCTGATCTGCAGAAACAGTTTGCTGACCCATCCTCCATAATGGTGAGGGAAGAAGTTCCATGTTAAAACAGACATGGACCCCTTCCTCAGGCTCTCTGGATTTTGATACGTGTAAGATTATGCATGTACGGAATTTGGGGAACGGTGAATGGGGATCTGGCTGGGGATGGCTTATGGCAAGAGGCACGAGGCTGAGGGGCCTGGAGCAAGTTCAGGACCCACAGATGCCCCCCCTACCCCGAGAGCACAGGGCAGGTGAGAGTAAGGAGAGGCCCCAGGCCAGGGGTTAGGCAGGGGTAGGAGGCTGTGACAACAGAGCGGACTGTGTGAATTTGACGCCAAGTTGGGGGTGACAAAAATGAATGAATATAAAGCTTCAAAGAAGCACACAACTCTGGAGTTGGAAAGGTCCTCAGGGATCCTTTCCCTTTGCTGTGTAAAAGTGGAGAAGGGAAGGGAAGGGAGGCGACTTACCTAAGCCTGCCAGCTAGTGCCATCATTGTGATCTGAGCCCTGGGGCACCAACTGGCTCCTCAGGGGAAAGGTCTGGGATGCTCGAGCCCCAGCCCCAATAGCCTTTCCACTGTACATTTTCTACAGCCCTTAGCCCCCTGCCTTTGTTCACAGTCTGTAAGCTACTGGAAGGTGGGGTCTGTGTCTGGTTCATCTCTGTGAGTTCCTCCTTGTTCATACCGGGGAGTCCAAGGATGTGTGTGAAAGCACACAGCATGGACGCCTCTAGCCCATCCTAACCAGGCCAATGGGAGCGCTGGGCTTCTTGGGGCCTCCCTTGTTGGGGTGAGAGTACGTGATGTCCTGTTCCACAGCTCAGGCTGGTGTCTCTAGGCTACGAGGCTGCCACTAGCCCTGGAGGGCTTTGCAACTCCCCCATGCAGTTCATCACACATTCTGTGGCCACCTGCTGAGCTGTTCCTGCAAAATACTTCACCACCCCTGAACAAAGAGCTTCTTTCAATGTTGAATGTCTCCCAAGCAGGCCCATTAGCTCAGGGAGGATTCAGTCGGGATGCCATGCATCTTCCCTGATTGACAGAAACACCTCATTTGTTCTGAAGTGTTGACGGAACAGCTGGAAGAGCAGCCAGAGAGGACTCTTCTTCAGCCCAGCCCAGCCCTAATTGCCAGGACATGCTTCCCCCAGCCTCCTTCATGCTTTCAGCAGACTCTCCTTGGCTTCCCCTAGCCTGCTGGATGGGCCCCCACCCAAATCCCTCCAGTAAGGGAAGGGACAGGTCAGGGGACATGGACAGGCCATGGAATGCAGTGGGGCATATGGTGTGGGGTGAGCTGGATAGTGTTTGCCCGTAGAGTCCCAGATTCATTTGTCATCTGTACAGGAACGCACAAGTTGTCCTGAGTCAGTGGCTTAGTCTGCCTAGTGACAGAACCAGAGAACAACATGAGGCCAAAGTTCAAGGGCCTGGGGACACCAGATGTATAGAGAGAGAGAGAGAGAGAGAGAGAGGAACAAAGCTGTTTTAAATACTCTCATGCAAAAATAGTTCTGACCCTGGCAGAGCCTATAAACCCCTTAGCCCTGCCCTATCCTCTTTATCTCGTCTTATTTATAGCAAAATATGGAAATTAGTTATTTACAGTAGCTATTCAAATTATGATGATGTACCACCTAGCCCAGGTTACCAAATCTTGAAAAAAATGTTAAAAAAAAACTCCCAATGCAAACAGTTCCCTATCAGCGTGGAAAACTAACACACATGTACACCTGCCCAACGCCTGCTGGTGGATGGTGTCCCCAAACTCTGCACGTTGAATCATTGAGGTGGTCCCATGGAGGGCACTGATGCTACTTTCCCCATCTGTGGACCAGGACTCCGAGTGGTGAAGTAGTGGCCAAAGCAACACAGATAGAAGCTTGTAGGGCTGACTGGTCACAGTCCCTGTTTCTTTTCATAGTACTATGTTTCCCTCCCAAGATTGTGGGCACATCTCTGTTTTAGGAAAAGGACTATTTAGGAAGCTTTCCCACAGCATAACAGAGCTGGTCCTCTTTGTGGGCAGAAATGGAGGTCCAGGTAGCATACCATTAAAAAAAATGAAGATGTAATTCATAATAATATTAAGTCCACCCTTCTAAAAGGTATAATCCAGTGGTTTTTGGTGTATTTACAAAGTTGTGCCACTGTGATTATGTGGCATGATTTGAGCGTCTTTAGAAAGACCCCTGGACCTTCATGCTTCTACCAGCAGCCTCTTAGTGGGCTCTGATGGTTGCCATGGGTCACTGGATTGGAGTAAAACCTTCAAAGTCCCTGTCACAGTATAGCCCGGTGGAATCAGACCTTTACTGATCTCTGATGCCTCAGAAGGACTGCCAAAGCACCTCATCTTCATCGCAGATTGAGAAAACAGCCATTTGATAGTTTCTATGTGAGTGAATTGGGTTAGACCATAAGCTCTCTGATGACATTCCAGGTCCTCTTTACCTGGAAAGGATGTGGTTGGATGACAAGTAAGTCCAGATGAGGGAATGCCCCAAATGTAGTCCAATCCAAGGAAGGCCAGTGGGGGCATCTGTGGAGAGCAGCTGGGGGCATAAGGAGGAAGACTAGGAGGATGGAAAATATGTCTTGCTCCTGTCTCATTTACCTGGTTCTGATTAACTCTGGCCAGCATCCTGGAACTAGTTTCTAGATGGCTTCTCTGGTTCTGTTGGTTGTAGGATGAATACAAGACTGCACATTTCCAGCTTTCTCTGGTCTGGAAACATTTATGCAGCTTTCCTGGGTGCGTCCTGTGGGAAGGCCCATGAGGGATTCTAAGCAGGATATGCTGAACTTTCCAGCCACAGTGGTCTCCTCCTGCACCAGGGGTGGGGAGCCTTTTCATGTTGGAAGCTGCATTAATTTAGCTGTAATTAAATAAGGCTGCATTCAAGAAACTTCAATTAGATATATGTAAAAATGTGCTTTATTTTATGAAAATATAACTACTATGTACTTAATTTCAAAAAGTGAAAACTATTTTGTTAATTTTAAAGTTAATTAACCTTTTAATGATTTTGTTGCATCTGCTTTTTGTTGGAAAGCATTTGAATATGTGGTTGCAGCTTGGTGGTCTGCAGTTGTAGTTGATTCTCTAGATGGGTATCAGTCATGTGTGACCTTAAGGGTGTCTTGATTTGGGTTAGGGAGAAGAATATAGATTTGCAGGATTAAGTGGTTGAAAAGCAAGAAAGTATGTTTCAGGCATATTGCCAAAGATGTGAGTATTCTACTGCACTTTTCCATATTTCAATTAGATCTTTCTTAGCATCAAACAATGACTTTAAAATGTCATCTAGGCTTGGCACCCATCCTCAGTGGTTAGGATGCCAGCCACATGCACCTGGGCTGGTGGTTTTGAACCTGGTCTGGGCCTGCTAAAGAACAATAACAACAACAACAGCAAAATATAACATGGACTATAGTCCCTGCTACTTGGAAGGCTGAGGCAAGAAAATCATTTAAGCCCAAGAGTTTGAGGTTGCTGTGATCTGTGATGCCACAGCACTCTCCTGAGGGCAACATAGTGAGATTCTATCTAAAAAAAAAAAAAAGAAGTCTTTAGGTGCTTTGGTGTTATCAACTAGATGAGGCTGAAATGTTAACTTGAGTGTGATGTCCTGATTCTCAAAGTCAATGAACTTTTCATTATATCCTCCAATTAATAGGTCTATAATAGCTGTATAGTCTTCAAATGAGTCACATATATCATCCTGCTCATCAATGACCTTTGGTAACTGGGGAAAATGTTTACCCCAAATTTCCTTATGAAGAAGTGGACAAGCTTTTTTTGGAAATACTTGGACTTTTGGCCACCTATCATATATGGACTTAGTTTTACCTTGTGAAGAAGTATTCAAGTTGTTTTAATTGCTGCATTCCTATAGAAATCTTTCAAAAATTCACATTGCTGATTCTGTTCATAAAATTTAACTATCTGTTCTTGCAGAGATAACGTTTTGTATGACACCTGTCTCTGTGATAGCCGAAGCACTTTAGAATGATAAGACAAGCACATTGAACACCTCATTGTTCACCTTTAGATGTTATGAAACCAATAATGATGTGTTGCATTTGCATGAATATAATTAGCATACTTATAACTTGTTGGGAAGTATTACTTAAAATAGTAGCTTTAGCACAGAGATTTTGCAGATGAAAGATACAATGAGAAGAATAAGAGTGTCTAGATATGTTAACAATTTTTTTATCTGTGCAATAAACCCTTCATGTTTTCCTGCCTTAGAAGGTGCACCATCTGTACAGACACTAAATTTACTAAATTCAGTTCAACTTCATGACATTTATCATGAAAGTTGTTGAAGATATCTATTTCCCATGTTCTGTTTGCAAGAGTGCCCAAAGCAAGTAACTCTTGGTATCAAAGAAAATCTTCTTTTATGACCCAGATGAAGTATAAAACCCGCATCGAGTCAGTAGTATCTATTGATTCATTCAAAGAAATTGAATATTATGTATTTTCCTTTTGAAGTGTTGCATGAAGTTGTTCTGTTAAGTTGAAGGCTAATTCATGCTGCTAATCAGTTATGGTTCTCCTTGAAAGAGGCAGTTGTTTGTACTTTGAAATGTTATGGGAGTTTAAGCATCCTACAACTTTGATGATGCATTCTTTCACCATTTCTGGATCAGCAAATGGTTTCTCTTTTTTTTTTTCTGAAAATATAAGTTACTTTACAAGTTGCTTCCATGGAATTATTTTCAAATCCTATTGCTGCCTAAAAGAATTGCTTTTTATCTTTTAATTCATGCAATATAATCTTTCACACCTCACCCTCTGACTTAAAATATTTGTGGTCATTTTGAGTGTTATAATGCTAAAGAGCATTGAATAACTTGAATATTGATATTGTGCTATCACAGATTGAGCAAATCATCTTTTCTTTAGCAGAAACAAGATAATATTGCAATTCTCAATCCTCTCTAAAAAATGTTTTCTTCCTGTAGTGTTCTCTTGGTCTTCTTTGACATTATTGGGCTGTTAAGCAGATAGAATTAAAGAGTACAGCTGAGCTGTGCAGCTATTCACAAATTCCACTTCAAACAGAAACAGTCTCTTGTTGTCAAAAGCTGATAATAGACTGGTGTACTTGACCCACATAAACTCTTACCAACCAGCCTTGTGTGGTAGTGGTACCAGGGAGGCAGAAAAATTAGAACTAAATCATGAGCATAGCAGCCATTAATTTAGCCCTTATGCTTAGTAATGTTCTAATTGTGCCGCTCAATCTAGAAGGATTATTTCATTGAAACTTATCTCATTCTTTGGTATTTAAAATATGTTCATTTTCAAAATAAAAGTATTTTTTATTTTTATAAAAGAGGCTGGGTGTGGTGGCTCACACCTGTAATCCTGGTGCTCTGGGAGGCTGAGGCAGATGGATTGCTTGAGCTCTTGAGTTTGAGACCAGACTAAGTGAGACCCCATCTCTAAAAAGAAAAAGTAGCCTGGTGTTGTGGTGGGCACATGTAGTCCCAGCTACTTGCGAGGCTGAGGCAAGATGCAAGAGCTACTTGTAAGGCTTGAGCCCATGAGTTTGAGGTGGCTGTGAACTATTATGCCACAGCACTCTACTGAGGGTGACAAAATGAGACTCTGTCTAAAAACTAATAATAATAAAATAAAAGGATTTATTGTTTAAAATTTAGATTTGGTCACAAGGCTTCACTTAAGGATCTAAAAGGCTCCGTGTAGCTTTAAGGCACAGGTTCCTCACCCTGCCCTGGGCTATGAGTTTAGGAAACTTGGATTGCTATGCTCCCCACCAGTCCCACCAGTAAGTGTCTGAAAAGTTTCTCTTTGTTCCAGTAAACTGTGTAGAGTGCTTAGGCTACTCCAGGCAGTGTGCCAGGTGCCCAGGTGCTTGGGATTTAGAGATGAGCAAGATAAGGACCCAGGATTTAGGAAATCATTATTTGATTTGGGTTGTGCTTGGGTCTTCTTATTATTCACTTCCTGTGTAGATGACTTTTTCAGATAATACTCTTGACTATGGGTTTTGCTTTGGGGCAGTGGAGAGGACACTTAAGTGCTCCTCTCTTCCATCTTGGGCTGTTTTCTTCTCGATCAGCCTCCAGGGTAAAGACTGGGGTGAGGTAAAACCACATAGTGCCTTCATGCCATTTAGGGAAAGGTTGTTCTTCCTCAAGAAAAAGCATCTATTTTTGGAAAATTGTCTTCATACGCTGATTCTGTTAGATCAAGGCACTTTATTGCCTTCCATCTGTCAGAAAACTGTCAAGGTAAATACACTACTAAATACAAGGTACCTTCTCTCTGGCTGGCGCCCCCTTTACCAAGCACCTTTGTGCAGTGCGTGACCTGCACTACTGCATGTGGCCACCTTGGTTAGGATAGCAAGTCCCAGATGCCAGAAAATACTGAAGGTTGGCAGCTGGTCTCTGCTGCATTTCTCATTCAGCAAGGAGCTATCTCAGCCTGAATGGGACCTTTGATCCTTTGGAGTTATAGAATTTGTGAAGAGGAAAGGAACCCCTGCGGAAAGAAGACAAGAAGAGGTACAGTTCTACCTGGATGGTGAAGGTCTCCGTGACTGTTATATAGCTCATTCCTGGGTCCTCCCAGGAGGCTGGAGCTTTGCAGCTCTTCAGAGCACATTTGTAGGGCATATGAGTGAAAGTCCAGTACAGGCTAAAGTGCAGAGAGAATTCCTACCCTGCATAAAAACATGAAGTCTTTCAGGAGGCTGGAGCTTTGCAGCTCTTCAGAGTACATTTGTAGAAGATATGAATGAAAGTCCAGTATAGGCTAAGGTGCAGAGAGAATACCTACCCTGCATGACATCTTTGAGTGACAGGGGACCATCACAGTTCAACCCTGTCATTTTCTAGGTAGCAGAAAGCAGAGCCCAGGGAGGCTCAGGTGTGACATTCCTAAGGTACCACAGATGAGGTCAGGTGGAGCTGGCCCCACAACCTGGTCTCTGTGTCTGCCCCTGTCCTGGGGTGGTGACAAGTGGGGTTGGAATAGCGTGGGTCCAGACAAGCAGGAAATACTGTGGGCTTGGTTTCTCAGTGACTGCTCTGAACAGGGAGGAACATCTTGTCCACTTGGGATGCAGTGAAACTGCTACGTGCCGAAGGCACTCACATCATAGCCTCACCCCTACTTTCTCTGTGGTGGATCATTCTTCACATTTGGCTTTTTACTTTCCATTCTTGTTGCCCCCGGTGCCATAGGAGGCTGAATTTAAAAGCAAGTTTTGGGTTTTGCTTTTTTCAGCTCTTAAGGTGCACATGTTTAGTGAGAAGGACAGTGTCCTTGGATTTATGACAGGTCATAAGCTCAGAGGAGCTTGCTTTGACAGTGGCCTAAGGCAGCAGTCAGATTTTTCTCCAGGGCCAGTGAACTCTACTCAAGTTTCCTCAGAAGGAGTTATACCTTATTCTCTCAATTATTTCTGATTATTACCAGTGACTATAAAGTTTTTAGCTGACAGTGGGCAGGTGTCCGAGGGAGACCCCTGTAGTTTTGAGGAAGCCACCATCTGCATCATGGCATCCCGGAAGAGATGCACCTGCCTCATCGTTTTCTGGCAATTTGTTATTCCCCCTCTTTTCCCCTGGACCCTGAATGATCTCTGGTTTGTGTTCTGGCCTGAAAAGGATGAAGTAGACAGCATGTCTTTGACTCAGGGCTGCCACGCCCTCAGCATTGTGCTTAAATCCAGGGCCTAGAGATAATGACAACAGGCCTCAGGGCTTGGAGGGAGATTCTGCTCTTGGTCATATTGTTGGAGATGATGCCAACCCTCAGCCCTTCTTTTCACTGGAGACCTACACTGGGCTTTGTGCTATGTTGGCTGCTGGGAGGAGCATGGTGAGATGCACGGCTGTGTGTTCACACCGTGTTGCTGAGTGTTTGGGTGGAGATAAGAGAGTCAGCTCTGGCAAGGTGCCCAACGCCACACTGGGAGCACAGACGAGTGACCAGTGGGAAGCCTGGCAGAGCTCACTGTAGGGCCCAGAAGGCTTCTCCGAGAAGGCGTGCCTCATGTGGGTGCAGTGGTGGAGGACGCCTTTGGACGTGGGTCTTGGACAATGCTGCGTGGCCCTGTGGGATGGGACCCAGTATTCCGCTTTTGGTCTTCCCCCCAGGCTTGGACCCGTACTTCCCACGTGCCGCCTGTGTCCACTCTCTCATTTGCCACCTGTCATCCAGCGGCTCTGCGCCTTCATCTCCGCTGCCTTTTCCAGCTTCCCCTTCCCCTCTGGTGTCAGTGTTTCTGATTATTCCCCCCAGTCGGACTTCCTTGCATTCTTCTGCATTGAGTCTCGTTTTGTGATTTCCTGTCCCATATTTTCTAAACTCCCCAGGTCCCTTCTCATTTATTTCCCCGTCCTCTCTGGTGCTGTTTGCAGCACCGCCCAGTTTGTTATCATCTGTGGATTTAATTAGCACCGTTGACGACCTCTTCTCTTCCAGACCGGCGCTCTCAGGCAGGGTGGTGTGCGCAGGGTCATGGCTGTGCAAAGCCTGTTTGGCCGAGTAGAGGGGACATCTTCCAAACTGGGCTCTTGCCTCATGTAGGGGAAGAAATGCCCCAGGAGCCAGCTTTTTCTGGGAAAAAAGGGAGGATGCTGGAAACTGGATTGCATAAACCCCCTCAATTCAAATTTCTCTGGCCAGAAGACACCATCTGCAGAATCTAATTATTATTTGCATCGAGCACCTATTTTGTGCCAGACATTGTGCTGGGTGCCTTTCTTGCACTATTATTGATTTTCACAAGCACTCTGTGAGCTCACTGTTGCTCCCAGATTATTATTTTTCTGTGAGGCCAGAAAGGAGACTGAGCCTTTCTGGAGGCTCATCTCTGGAGAGATTATTTGACATGTCCGAGGTCACACAGGGAGTGAGGGCAGAGCTGGGTGTTCAGCGGGATTTCTCTGAGTGTTTTCTCTAAGGCATCCTGCTTTTTTGAGAACTCCATCTTCTTCATTCCCATCCTGCAAACCGTCCCAGGCTGATGGATCATTTTCATAGCACTCTTGGCAAATGGGCTTGTCTGTATATTTTTGGAAGCCTACAAAGCAATAAAAACCACTTTTAAAAAGCTCATAGAGATTTTTTTTTTCTGGGTGTCCCTGATTATTTCATCAATATCAGAGTCAAGATTTAGATATTAGCTAATTCAATAGCCTTTATTGACAAACCAATGTCTTTAAACTCTGCCTTACTATATCTCAAGGCCAAGCTTGGCAGGGTTGGCCCAGGGACTTGTATGAGAATTACTAACACTGGTGTCTGTGCCAGGCCTGACAGACCTGCAGGACAGCACAGGGTCTTTTTTTTTTTTTTGAGATAGAGTCTTACTATATCACCTTCCGTAGAGTGCCATAGCATCATAGCTCACAGCAACCTCAACCTCTTGAGTTTAAGTGATTCTCTTGCCTCAGCCTCCCAAGTAGCTGGGACTATAGGAGCCCACCACAATGCCTGGCTATTTTTTGTTGTGGTTGTCATTGTTATTTAGCTGGTCCAGGCCAAGTTCAAACCCACCAGCCCTATATATGTGGCTGGCGCCGTAACCACTGTGCTACGAGTGCCGAGCCAGCACAGGGGTTTTTGACTTCAGTTGCTTAAGCTGTGAGATAGAGAGTCTCAGTCAAGTGCTATAGATTTCAGGAAGGGTAATTTTTCTTATATGTGACTTCTAGTACATCAAAGCATGTTTGGTGTCCCTTTCTCTATCCACTAAATTCAAGTGGTATTCTACTGTCATTGTGACAGTCAAAAGCCATCCTCCCACCCCCCATTTCTCGGGGGGAAGGTACAGCTCCTGGGATTTGCATTCAGGTCCACTCAAGGCCTAGGGGAGTCTGAACTGAGTAGGGGAACTGTGGGTCTTGAAATATTTGGCTTAAAGAAAGGGATTTTTGCTGTAGAAAGCTGTAACCCGTGTTGTAGAAGGTTTTGCAGCTGCTTTGTGCATGTTCAAAGTCTACTCTGCCTCCCTATGTAAGATCTCTGTTATGAAGGATTAACCACCCCTGGAGGGAGGGCCAGAGCCTTGTCTTTAGCTGCCTCCTCCGACCAAGAGACGGTCACAGCCTGAATCTGTGGCATAGGGGAGGCTTATTCCTGTATTCTGTTTGACCTCAGCCAGATGTCCTGTCATGGGTTGCATTTATTCATGTCACTGGAGAATAGGAAGAAGACCCTAACTGGTGCTCCATGGAGAAAAGAGGAAGGTGCTTCCCGAAGGGTTCCGTGACTAGGCACAGTCTGTTGTCATTCTTTATCTTGTTAAATCTATAATGACTCTGAGTGAAAGTCCAGGGTTACTCCATCAGGGTCACTGGTGTGGGGCCCATGGTAGGCACTGTGCCAGCACAGGTGCTCCCTGCCCCCTGCTCCTGGGTCCCACTAGGCTTCAGGTAGGCTGACCTCCACCTGCTGCTCTCTTGCCTTGTGGCTCCTTTGCTCTTTCCACCCCTTCTTTTCTTGCTGCCCACAGCCTTTGCCCATGTGCAGATCCCATCTTGCAGAGTTCAGAGTCCAGCTCCCTCTCCTCCATAGCTTCTCCTCTGGCTCCGCTAGCTACATTCAGCTCTTCTGCTGGTTTCTTGCATCCATGAGAACTCTTAGTTGCATCGAAAGAAAACCTACCTCCAATTGGCTTGAACAACAAAGGGAATTTATTAGCTTATGTAATCAGGAAGCCCACAGCAGGTCTAGTGAGGCTTGATCCAGCAGCTCACATGACGTCCCCGAGGACAATCAATTTCTCTTTCTGCTCAAGCCTCATCCTCTATTTTCCTAGTGATCTCGTGGTTGAACAAAGATTTCCCTTTATGGAGTGAATTGATTGCCACGGCTCTCCCCAAGGTCTCCCAGAAAGAGAAAGCCACTTTACCCAGCATCCCTGGCTGGCATTTCCTCACATCTTATTGATTTTGTTTGCATCACAAGCATATTGTAGAATTAATTGTTGTGGCCTGGGGATGGTTATCCTGATTGGCTCAAGCGAATTGGGCTTATCCCTGGAGTTGGTGGTTGATAAATTCTACTAAAAACATATGGCTGAGATCCAGGAGGAGCATTTCTCTCACAGCAAAATCTGGCAACTATTGATAGGTGAAAGGGGAGACAATGGATAAATGACCGTTCATTAGTTGTCCTGTCCCTTTGGGCATTAATCACCCCAGTCATGATGTTACTCATCTGTCTTGCATATTAGATACCATTTATCTGGTCTCTGACAATGGTGGGACTGGATGATGGCTTATATTCCTTTTGTATGCCCTTAACTCTTAGCGCATTGCTGAGCATGCAGTTGTTGCTCAATAAATACTTATTGGATTGAAATATGCTGGGATGATTGAATTGTAGGAAAAGAGTGGAATATTCCTTAAGGAAGAGGCAAGTCATTGCTAAGAGAAGGCAGGGGCACATCTTTTTGTGAGGGGGGCAGTTAATTACTGTTAACACGAAGGTTTAAAAGTAGCAAAATCAAAGAATCATGTAAATTTTGAGTTAGGAGGGACATTAGAAATAGTGATAGTTTTAGAGCTATCTAAATAGCTCTTAACTGGGCTTTTAAATAGCTGGAAATACTCTCTTCTCAGTGGGACATTTCTCACATAGACCAAAGAAATGAAGCCCAGTTAGGAGGTTCCAGGCATTGGTGCCCAAAGTTTTAATGGCTGTTATATCAAGTGGTGCTCATTGCTAACCCACAGGGTGACCCTATCACTTATTGTCCAATCCGGGACCTTTTTGAGAATGCTGAAATGCTAACCTAGATGGGATGATGAGGACAAGAGAAATAAACTAGAACTGAGCCAGGCCAGCCAGGATCTATTCATTGTCTGTGATCTGAGTATCTACCCACCACCAACTAGGGACCCTTAGCCCACTGCTCTCTGACTGCCTTCAGTTCCTCAGTCACAGACATGCTCTCAGTGTCCTGGTGGGGGTGAGTGGGAGGTGCACACTGAGAGCCCGGATTCTGCAGTATCTGATTGCCCTTGCAGGATGTGGACTATCCAGTGCGAAAGGGTAGCATTTTCCTCTCGTCTTTCCTTGTGGTTCATCTATGATCATTTAAATATTTTATTTATTTATTTACTTACTTACTTATTTTTTTGAGACAGGGTCTTGACTGTTTCCCAGGATAGAGTGCAATGACGTCAACATAACTCACTGCAGCCTCTAAAACTCCTGGGCTCAAGCTATCCTCCTGCATCTGCCTCTCAAGTAGCTAGGACTACCGATGTGTATCCCAAGCCCAGTAAATTTTTCTGCTTTTTGTAGAGATGGGGTATCACTCTTGCTCAGGCTGCTCTCAAACTCCTGGCCTCCGGCGATCCTCCCCACTTGGCCTCCCAGAGTGCTGGGATTATGGGCATGAGCCACTGAACCCTGCTTCATCTGTGATCTTGTCTCTTCTGGTTAGGCTGGTTTTATGTTCCTGAAGCCCAGGTGTTAGCCCACTGGCATTCCTTATTTTTATTTATTTATTTATTTATTTATTTATTTATTTATTATTTTTTGAGACAGAGTTGTACTTTGTCACCCTTGGTAGAGTGCTGTGCCGTCATAGTTCACAGCAACCTAAAATTCTTTTTTTTTTTTTTTTGAGACAGAACCTCAAACTGTTACCCTGGATAGAGTGCTGTGGCATCACAGCTCACAGCAACCTCCAATTCCTGGGCTTAAGCAAGTCTCTTGCCTCTGCCTCCCCAGTCGCTGGGACTACAGGCACCCGCCAAAACACCTGGCCATTTCTTTTGGTTGTAGCTGTCATTGTTGTTTGGTGGGCCTGGGCTGGATTCAAACCCGCAAGCTCATGTGTACGTGGCTGGCACCTTAGCACGTTGAACCAAAGGTGCCAAGCCAGCAACCTCAAACTCTTGGGCTTAAGTGATCCTCTTGCCTCAGCCTCCCGAGTAGCTGGGACTGTGGCTGTCTGCCACAATGCCTGGTTATTTTTAGAGATGAGGTTTTGTTGTGGCTCAGATTGTTCTCGAACCTGTGAGCTCAGGCAATCCACCCACCTTGGCCTTCCAGAGTATTGGGATTATAGGCATGAACCACTGGCCTTCCTTAATTTGGGGACAGGCTCTGTCTTATCTGCCAACATCTTTAGGGCTTATGGATTTTCATCCCCTATTTTGGTAGAAATTTTATCTCTGGCTACTTTCAGCCTGTTAACTTTTAGCATTGCGAACTCCAAAGAGAAACGTTCTTTTCAACCCCATTTGTGTTATTCAGTTACATGCCAGGGGCTATTGCCTCAGGAGGGCTCAGCTGGGTCTCCCTTTTGTGAGATCCAAGAGCGTGCTGGATCCTCCCACAGAGGTTAAGGGCGCATGTTCTGTGGTCCTTGAGGTATGAATATACTCTGCACTTTGAGCACCAAGGTGGAGATGTGAAAGTGGCTGCCTCTGAGCTTGCTCTTAAAAAAAATCCCTTTAGCCAGGCTTGGAGGCTCATTGCTCATATCTCAGCACTTTTGGAGGCTGAGGTAGGAGGATCATTTAGGAGTCTGAGACCAGCCTGGAGAACTGGCTGGTTTTTTATAGAGAACATAGCAAGACTGTTCTCTATAAAAAAATAAAAAAACTAGCAAGGCATGGTGGCATGAGCTTGTAGTTATAGCTACTGTGGAGACTGGGGTGAGAGGATAGCTTCAGCTCAGGAGTTTGAGGTTGCTGTGAGCTAGGCTGACACCACTGTACTCCAGCTTGTGCAAGAGCGTGAGACCCTGTTTCTAACAAACAAACAAGAAAGAAACAAACAAACCTTTTTATATACTTTATAGTTTACAATTTGATTGTGAGATACTATAGAATTATACTTTTTTGAATATTTATTATTAATAAATATATAATATATTACATAAAAAATTTAACATAAAAACATATTTTAACAAAAACTAATGATATATATATTTTTTTACATTTGATCATACAAAAATATGCATTTTCTATTTTTTTTTTTTTAATTCTGAAATCTCTTTTAATCTACAGATCCCCCTCCATCCTTCTTTTTTTTTTTTTATTGAATCATAGCTGTGTACATTAGTTCAACCATGGGGTACAGTGTGGGGGCTTCACATGCAATCTGAGATATTTTATCAACCTGATTGACATACCATTCATGATATTTTCTCGTTTACTATATG
>CAUYON010003395.1:0-15893 GCA_963573935.1 Arctocebus calabarensis
AAAGTTTGATCTCTTCTGACCCTATGTGGATACCCTTGATCGCCTTTTCTTCCCTGATTGCAATGGCTAAAACTTCCATTACGATATTGAAGAGCAGTGGAGACAATGGGCAACCTTGCCTAGTTCCTGATCTAAGTGGAAGTGGTTTCAATTTAACTCCATTCAATATGATATTGGCTGTGGGATTGCTGTAGATGGCATCTATCAGTATGAGAAATGTCCCTTCTATAACAATTTTTTTAAGTGTTCTGATCATGAAGGGATGCTGGATATTGTTGATGGCTTTTTCTGCATCAATTGAGAGAATTATGTGGATACCCTTTATTGCCTTTTCTTCCCTAATTGCAATGGCTAAAACTTCCATTACGATAAAAACATGTCATTCTTTAAGTAAAGAATGCTTGGAAATCCATATAGATCATCTAAAGATACCTTCACTTGTGGAATTGAGATCGAAGTGATGTGATTTGAAGTTCTGCACATAATTTCCAAAGGAAAAGCAAGAAATCCTCAGAAACATAAACTGCATACGAGCAGGCACTCCTTATGTGCTCCCTGGGAGGGCATTTGTGAATTTGCAGGTCACATCGTACAGTTACTGGGGGCCTTTCCACAAACTCCTCAGGCTGTGCATTGCCAGGGCTCGATTTTCATAGGTATTGAACACGCAGTAACTGTGTGAAGAACTGCACCAGCTAAACCGTGGAAAAACAACTTATGCTCTGCACACACATGCACTAACCACATCACACCATACACAGCCCCCACGCAGACACAAAGGTTCTCACTGCTGCTGTGATTAGCACCTGACCCAAATACTGTCAAAAATGAGTATAAGAGAGCATTTTGTTGCTAACATGATCAGATAAAATAAATCTGGTTAGTATATTTCATAGGGTAGGTTAAATATAAAATACTTTGCTAAAATGTCTGCATATTTTATCATCATCAGAAAGTTAAATAATTTTTAAGGCATGACAGAAACAGTTCATTTGAGATTGCTATGAAGATTGTGCACTTTGAAAAGTCACCATTTTCATCTGAATCTTAGCTGATTTTCATGTCTTCTATCTTTCTTCATGACACAAATGATAGACTTTAAGTGAGGCAGCGTTTAGATGCTCAGGAGTGTGTGGAGTGGTTGGGGGTCACTTCAGAAGTTTTTCCACCTTTTTTTTTCTTGCCTTAAGATCCTTTAAGAATGAGACATAATAAGTAAACTCATAAAACTATTATGTTTAAAAAATTATAATAGAAAGAATATGATTTCTACCTTTACTTTATATGCTTGTATTTATTTCATTGTATTCTACTCATGAATTCAATGGAACACTTGGGCTCATGTGTATGCACATGTATATTTCAACAGCCCAAATTAGATGATAGAAATCTATGTTTAAGCCAGAGAGGGGAAAAGAGGAATATACAGAATGGCAAATGGAGCACATCATTTTGTTTCTGGCTTTTTCATCATTTTATGTTATTTTTCCTACGTCTGCTAATCACGTATGACCTCGGGCAAGCTCCAGGCATAATGCTTCTGGGGTGCCCCTGCCCTCAGTTGCACTTTCCTTGATTATGTGTGTGTGGTCTTTAATATATGAGGTCAGACAATTAAGTTTGCAAACTCACCCTCTAGAAAAAGTGCAATGATTTCGTTGCTGAATTAACTACAGTCACCTTTGAAGTGCTCTTCTTGGGGAGCTGTGGACCAATGCCAGTGCCTAGTATACTTTTTCAAAGCACTTTTTCTAGGATGAGTTTGTTAACTTAATTGTCAGACCTCACACGATGACAGCCCTGATGGCCATTCCAAAAAAAGTTTCAGAATTACTTTGAAGGGTGGACAAGGTGCTGGCATCGGTGCATGACTTCCTAGGGGAGCACTTTGAAGGTGACCGTAGTGAAACCCAGCGGTGACTAGGTAGCACTTTTTCAACAAACTTAATTCTCTAACCTGGTACAATGTCGAAGTTTCTACGTCTGCAAAGCCTGGCACGGCAGGTACCTTTGCTAAGGTAAAGGCGAGCAGGGAGGGAGGGACCAACAGCTCTGACTGCTGTCTGAATGTTCCAGAGGTGACCTGTGCTACAGTCGGCTGCTCAGTAAGACGCCTCCCCCACAGACCTAGGCCTCACATGCTGGAGGTCTCTTGGGGTGATTGGCAGCCCACTGCCAGCCCTTCTCCCAGGCTGACAACCCTCCCTCTCTGGCTCTGCGGGTGACGCATTCCAGACCCATGGAGGTACTTAACACATCCTTTGTAAGTTTCTCAAATTGCCATGTATAATATGCCAAGGATGAGAGTGCATAATGTTCCATCTTTGAATATGATTAGCTGATCCCACTCCAGAAAGTGAAGCATTTTTAGCTGGTTTCTGACACACCGGTCTGTCAATTCAGCAGTGATGCCGAGAGGAGTTCACTCCAGGTAAAAAGAGGAATCTGCTGGGGCACTCGGTGTCACACAGATGAGGGGTTTTTCTACGTTAAGTGTTTCATTTTTTGGCTTTATTGAGGCAAAATTGACAAATTAAACTTGCGTATATTGGACTATGTAACGTGAGCAGCTTGATGGACAGATGCATCCTTCGTGAAACAGTCACCACAATCAAGCTAGTTAACATGTCCCTCACCTCCTAGTTACCACCATCCCCCCAGGATACAAAGCTTTAGTTATTCAAGAAGAATAAGTTCTTAAGTTCTAATGTGCAAGCCATGACTGTAGTTAACAATACTGTTTTCTGTACGTGAAATCTGCTGAGAGGGTAGATCTCAGCTCAGATATTTGAGACTAAGTTAGGCACTTCAAAATATAAGTACATTACAGTTTGTTTTAAAAAGAAAAAAAAAAGCCCTTGACCTCCAGAAGCTTCGTAGTGACAGTTAGAATGTCTGCAGGGGGGCAGCACGTGGTTCCCTGAGTGGTGGCCGCAGCTTGGTCTTGAGTCTATAACACATAACTTGGAAAGATTTGCTCTGTGTGATGTTCTGGAGAAGTTTGTTGTGAAAGATTTTTTCCTAATGGCCGAATAGTGTCGGTATCTGACAGTGACCGTGCACTGTCCCTCTTCTAATCCCAGTATCTGGCAGATGATGGCAGGCTCAGTGCCAGTCAGCCAGGACAGAGTGGGGACATGAGCAGTGGCAGGCTCAGCGACCAGATCGTGTTCTCTGGTTCTTCTCCTCCAGAGCTGGGTGAGATTAAAAACGTCACCACCACACAGCCTTCTCTGGAACTGGATGGACTGGAAAAATACACCAACTACAGCATCCAGGTGTTGGCCTTTACCCGCGCAGGAGACGGCGTCAGGAGTGAGCAGATCTTCACCCGGACCAAAGAGGATGGTGAGAAACAGGGCGGGTGGGTGGCAGGCGGGCAGCTCTGCTCCCGCCTTAAACACCGAGGGACACAGGACGCCCACATGCTCAGGCTCATGCAGCTGCTGGAGAGCCGGGGTCAGAGAGGGCACCTTTAGACGGCATTCCCGGGCTGCTCTGGCACTGAGCTCCCAAAATATTCCAATGCAATCCTGACCATCGTCTTCCTGTGTTGCTTCCGTTTGTGTATCCAATTCATTGCTTTTTTCTTCCCCTATAATTCTTTTCTTTCTTTTTCCCTTTGATTTTTTGGGGAGAAATCAAGTATTGAGTTAATCAAAAGTGCCTTTTTATCCCAGAGAACACAGATAGCTGTTTTGTATTCTGTTGGGATAATTTCCGTGGCTCTTTAGCTGGCTCTTAGTGCGATCTCTAATTAAATCCATCCTCCCACTTGAAAATCATGTACCGGTCTGAGTCCTGTTATTCGATGCCAATTGAATCACATTAGAACAAATCCATGATTTGAGAGCTTTGTGTTAATTTTATAAACATTCTTACAAGAATTCATGATAATTCAGTAAAATCTTAAGTCACTGCTCCCGGTTCAGACCATCGATTCTTGTTCCATATAATTGGTTTTTGGTTCTGTAGCTATTACCCAAACCTACAAAAACCACCTGGCCATGTTTCTGTATTGTTTAAAGGGAAACTCTGAAAGACCTTCTCTAAGCCTATCTGAGGAATAGTTGAAGTTATAATAAATAGTATAGCAGCAGTGGGGAAAGTAGGAAAAGTAGCCTCCACCTTACTAATAGAAGGAGCAACTGCGATCAAACTGAAAGCTCTGTAGAGCCCTCCTATCCCAGCACAGCAGAGGTGGGGGTAGACTGGACCCCAGAACCCCTAAGTGCCGTGCTGACTCGCCTCTGCATTCTGCAGGGGCTCTGTCCCCAGGACACAGGGCAGCCTGGGGTGGCAGAGCTCTGACCCACTGCTCATTATCTCCCAGATCTGGGTGGGGTGATCCAGTCTGGAGTGTCCACCTCCTCTACAACCGCAGGATGAAAGATACTGTTCCCTCACACATCTGTCCTGTGGAAGCAAAGCTGAGGACACTGCTCAGAGGCCAGGAGAGGCCCGCTAGCTCTTCTGCCCCCTAAATCAGAGCTTGCCCCAGCTCTACCCCTCACCCCACTCTCCTCCTGGCAAGCCATCCCTCCCATCCACCCTCACGTGACATTTTCACCACCTGTAGCTCTTTAGCGTTATAGTGTCTGCACACAAATCCATCCCCACTCACTTTAATTATTTCTAGAACACACAGGCAGTTCTTCCTGGGAATTGCACGTATCAGCCAGTTCTGTCCAAAGAGATTGTGTAGTCCCTGCCGCTATGGGACTCTGGCCACCTTACCTAATCTCTGAATGGGACTGTCCTGTTCTTCTGAGTTACTGTGACAATCAGGCTGCACGGAATTGGTGTGTAAAAACTGAAGTGGCATGTGACGACACCCAGCCTGACACATGGTGGGCTGCCACCTGACACTCGTGTTTGAGTACGTGCTCTCCCCGCTCCTTCAGAGCGGGGGAGGAATATTCTTTTGCCTTGCTAAGCAATAAGGCAAATGTCACTGGAATTGTTATTTAAAGAGCAAATTGATCAGCAACAAAAATTTTGACTTCTGCAGTTCTTCAGAGGATGTGCAGAGACTCAACCAGGCAACTTGAAATCAATTTTTAATTAATCCTTCAATATTAGAAATCATCGCATTCTATGTCAGTGTCTTGACCCCGGAGCCCAAAGCCTAATTTTTCAGTGCATTATTCTCTGCTTTTGAATCCAGTGATGACAGTACATGGAGATGCCCTTGATGGTGAAGGACAATCAGGTTCCTTGGGGACACCACTTTCCCAGGAAGGAGGTGATGAATCCCACTCAGGCTGGTGGCATGGCACATGGAGTGTACAGAACTGAGTGTCAATATTTATTTAGAACAAACCACTATTTTCAAAACGAAATGGAGCAATGATTGAGTGAAAGAAGAGAAAAATTGGTGTCTTAATGAATTTATTTCCTAGATTCGCAGGAAAAGTTTGTGAGTGTAGAAATGGTGAGGAGCTAAGCCGCCAGCCACTTGTGTAGACTCAGTATCTAATAGAAACAAGCATTTGAGCAGTTTTAGAGTTGAATGCAATTTTTTTTAGGGTCTGCTCAAAAGAGGAGACCAGGCTAATCATCAGAGGGGAAGTACTTAATAATCAAAAGAAGACCCCAGACCCTGCTTATGGGGTTTAGAAAGCTGGTCATTTTGAAGTTTAGATTATACTGCCAATTTCAATTACGATATAAAAATACAGATGGATTTTTAGTAAAATACTGACTGCCAACATTTGCTGAGTTCTTCCTCCGTGAACGCTGCTGTTTGGAGTCCTGGAGATGACTGACATTCTCACAAGCAAAGAATAAGCAGCATGTTAATGGGAAACATTCAACTCAGTCCACTATGCTGGACACGTCTAGGCTTTCTAACCCAAGGGCCTAAAGGTTTAAATTGTGTTATTAGATTACTGATCATCCTAAAAGGAAAATTTTGTAAACTAATAAGAAGTCACTGTCACAAAGGATTATTTGCAATAGAAGCGTTTGCTTAGAGACTGGGTCTCTCGTGCTTTGAGTGGTTCCTCAGCCTCTGCTAAGAGTTCTTGGGCTCCTGGACAGCCTCTCAGGTCTGTGGCCACATTCCCAGATCCACAGACATAGTCCCAGTCCTGTAAATCTGGTCTCAGATTCACGCCCATGTTCTTGGGGACTGTGAGAATTGCTGGAGTTCCAGATTCTCTCCCCAAACTCGGTCAATGAGAACTTGTAGGTCTATTATCACTGCAAGAACACAAAAGGCAATCTGGTGCTCTGGCTTTCTGTTTCTGAGCAGAAGACAACTAATTTTGACTTCTAAAACATTTGTGAAATCCTAATATCCTTTTATCCACTGGTATAATACGCTGAGCAAAGCTGTAGGGAAGGAGAACTCCACCAGAATGCAATCTATTAAGTGTCCGATCGTTACTTTCACTCTGCAGGCATAAGCTACTTTCAGCCTGGATCCCTGATGCAAAAGTGAATGCTGTATATGTATAAACAGAGACGGCCATGTTAGAGTTCAAATATTTTCTGAGTCCATCCCTAAAGCACCTGAGTCTGAAGGCAAGTGTGAGAAGGCAGCAGAGGTGTAAAATGTGACCTCTGCCCTCTGCATCGTCAGCAGTGACCTCTTTGGCAAACTCTGTGAGGGCAGAGCTGGGAGGGAGCAGAAAGTAAACAGGTAGCAGGATATCTCTGAGCCTCGGGCCACCCACAGCCTGGAAGGCATGGACAGCCTGTGCCTGTGTGTGAGGGCTCAGGTAATTACGGGACAACCACACCTCGGTAGGCCTCAAAGGGGTGGATTGTGTGTGTGTTTACATAGCCTTTAGCAGAACTGCCCCTAACAGCCACCCGGGAGGCCTGCCCACCAGTACTGCTGTGGGCCCCAGGCTCGTACAGCCTATGGGATCCTGCCCTGCACAGGGGTAACAGGAGCGACCTCACGGCCCAGACTGTCCTGGAAGAGCGTCTACCAGGCGGCTTCCAAAAATCCCCCTACAGCAGTGGTCCTCAAACTAGGCTCCTACTATGCCCAAGGGATCCTGGGCAGGGCTCAGAGGTGCCTGTGGTCAGGGAGGCTCCTTCCTCACCCCCACCTGCACTTGCACAGATGTTATGTACTGCTTTCCCACCATCATGTTTTGGTGAAGGGATTGTCTATTTAAAAGAATATTTGAAAATCACTGCTCTGTGAGAACAAAGCCAAAACTATCAGCGTCTTGTGGCCATGGATGAGAAATGGGATATGTGTGCATTGTGTGGGGAGATGGCAGCTGTGGGTGTGGGTGTGGACGTCCCTCCAGGACGATGGCATCTGCAGATGGGCTTGGCCCCCTGGTAGACCACATGTGTGCACGGGCGCGGCCCGGGCTCATCACTCAGAGCAGAAAACTGGTGATGAAAACACAGAGCTGCCGTAGTGCCCCATGAGGCTTCACCAGACTGCTGTCCGACTGTCATGCTTTAAGCCACAGCATACTGTTTGAAACACTGACTTTCATGTTTTTCTTTAAGATAGTCCTGAGAGGCCTTACCATCACGTCTTCATTTTCTATGCTGTGTAACTAATCACCACAACCACAGCCCTTACAACAATACGAATGTGTTGCCTGATCACGAGTCCCCCGCCCAGGACCCCACAGGTGACACTAGGGCGCAGGCTGGGGCCGTGGTTCTGTCTGGGGTTAGGGTCCTCCCAAGCTCCCTGGTGATAGGTGTGATCGCTTCTGTGGTGGCAGGGCTGGGGTCATCGGCTCCCTGCCCACAGGTGCTGTCATGTGACTCCTCCCCAGGGTGCCCAATGGGAGTGTCTCCACGGCATAAAAGCCCTCTCTGAGAGTTTCATCCCGTTAAATCAGCCCACCCAGACATTAACTGAAAGTCCAGTGACTAGGACCTTGATTATATCTGTGGAACCCCTTCATCTTTGCCACCTCACATGGCCTGACCGTGGGGAATGTTCCACCCAGCATAGTTCCCGGGAGGAATTAGTACCCAGGTGTGTACACCAGAGGGTGAGGGTCTTGGGACCATCTTAGAATTCTGCCTGCCATGCTGCAGCTATTGAAATCATTTCCCACCCATTCGGAAAATCTGTACTGAAGATGAGAATGTTCCAGATACTAGCCGAGGCCCTGAGGACACGGCAGAGAGGAGGGTGGCATAGCAGGCTTGCAGGATTACTGTATGCACAACCCCATATAAATTACTTCTTGAATCATCTCCTGTAATCCCAACAAAAAAACCATAAGTAAGCAACTCTTGTTCTGGTTTCATTAATGAAGACACTAAGGGCTATTAGAGAAGGTAGTTAACTTGCCCACAACGCAGAACTAAGAGGCTGAGCTGGAACAGCCCGTGGTGAGGATGCAGGGCTCACACCTTTAACCATTATGGTCAAGTCCAAACCTGATCTAACATTTTAAGTGCCAGACAGGAAATGATAGGTTCAATAACCCAGAAAACTTTTCCAGCATATTCCTCAAAGTTCCTATTTTACAAAATGCTAGTAATCGAGAAATATCACACATGTTAGATCCTATGTCTGTGTGTGAGAAGCAGGTGGGGCTTAGACAGTGCAGTGAAAGCTCCTTGAGCTGATGGGACACGCGCGCCAGTGTGTGAGGAAGCACTGAACTTTCCAGGGCCAAGACATGCCTTAAACACCATATTTTAGCTTCAAACATACAAATATATATTTGTTCTCTAACCATTCTCTAATCAAATAATCCAGGATCTTTCCTTTGAGTTCTGAGTGAGATTAGAGTTCTATGCCATCTTTTATTCCATGAACTATATCTTAGATCATCTGCAATTTCTAACTTAAGTTTCTTGACAGTAGAGTAAAAGCATTTGCTAATAATCTGTTTGCTAATATGACTCAAGACTGTATTGATTTGTTCCACGTGTCCCTTCTTCTCAGCAGTCTTGACCAAAACTAGGTGAACCTGCCTTCCTCCCTCCCTCCCTTCCTGCCTTTTTTCCTTCTTTTTCTTTCTTGAAGGCTTTCCAAAGAGGTTCCAGTACTTGTCATAGAAATAGGTTTTCTTTTGCACTCATATTTCATTGGTTTATAGAAAATTAACTTCCAGCATTACCATGGAAGGAATAATTGTCACAGAGAGGTTGAAAACAAACATGACTACTCCTCTTTAGCAGCCACTCATCTGGTCACTGCCGGGCTACCGGGTGTCCTGGACAGAAGCTGGCTGGAGGGGATGTTTCTGCGCAGACAGAAGGTGGATATTGGGGGCTCCGGGATATCTGTTAGGGAGAAAGGGTCCTTCTGATGCTCACTCTGCCCTCAGTGTTTAGAGGAGCCCTCGTGGCTCTGACAGGTGGTGGGTCCTTGGCTGGTGCCCTCGCCAGCGGGAAACCTAAAAACAGATGCCCGGAACAACAGAGCTTTGTTCCCAAGACATCTGTTAATGCAGCTTTATCTCTTTTCAATCCTTTCTGTTGTCAGAAAGATTTACCAAAAACTGATACCAAGGTTTTATATTTCAAATGGTGACTGTGTCTAACCCAAGCTAATTCCTAGCAGGTTGTTGGCCTTGTTGTTCAGACTTTGGAGGGTCAAGGTGACAATTATGAGATACACATTCAACTCCAAAGGTATTCACTGAGCAGTTACATTTTCATCAGATTGCTTCAGGGGCTCACAGGGACTCACACTGGTCTAGATTTCAAGGGCTCCCTCAAGACAGGTAGACCAGTGAGAGCCAGGGCAAGAACACGGAGCCTCCCCCCAGTGACAGATTTGATGTTCTTTCCTCCCCTGGGTCTCCCCCAACTTTTCTCCACCCGCCATCTTTAACCTGAAAACAGTAACAGGTGAGGGGGACACAACATTCGCTCTCACTCCCAACTGATGGCTTGCTGTTGTCACCACAGCGTTCTGCCTGCTTAGACAGTTACAGAGAGGAGTTTGTCCTACAGATTGTCAGACCTTGACACGAAACTCCATACTCTATTTCCATAGCCCTCCTGAGCCAAAAGGGCACGGTACTCGTGTGTGGGAGAGGCTGAGGCCATTCACCCGCCTGCCTGTCTCACTCAGGAGGCAGGGGGGACATCCCTGTTTCTTCAAAGCCAAAACTACAGCAGAAATCAGAGTGATTCGGAAGTGAAATTCTCCAGATGCTCAGACGCAGGAAGTCACCAGGGACTCAGATGGATTGGGAAGCTCCCGGGAAAGCAGGGACTGGACCTGAGTGCGCCAGTTCTTAAGGCCACCATGACAAGGTGCCACAGACTGGAAGGCCAGAAGCCCCGAGTCACGGTGTCTGCCGGCCAGTGTGTTCTGGGTGTTTCCTCATCACCTCTCCGTGTCATCCGCCCTCCCTCCCTGCACCTCGGTCCCTGTGTCCCAGTTGCCCTCTTTATTAGGACACCGGTCTTCCTGGGTTGGGGCCTGCCCTAATGACCTCATTCTAACTTGGTGCTCCCCTGTAAAGTCCCTGTCTCCAGATAAGGTCACATTCTGAGGTACTGAGGGAAGGACCCAGACACACAGACCTGGGGGGACACAGCTGAGCCCAGAAGGCTGCTCCTTGCAGAGCTGACCAGCGAGAGGGGCCGGGTGGTGCCGGGAGCGTGGCCACGTGGAGGGCCCCTTCGTGACTAAACGCACCGCTCTTCCAGTTCCAGGTCCTCCCGCGGGCGTCAAGGCAGCCGCAGCCTCTGCCTCCATGGTCTTCGTGTCCTGGCTGCCCCCCCTCAAGCTGAACGGCATCATCCGGAAGTACACGGTGTTCTGCTCCCACCCCTACCCCACAGTAAGTCGGGATCTAACCAAGTGCCTGTCACCTCTCCAGAATCCAGCTGCAGGGCTCCCCCGACAGCTTCGTTCCTGTTTCCCACCCACTCGGGTCTTTCCAGAGGCTTTGTTTTCTTCTGTTGTCTCTCCATATAAAGCCAAGTCCAAGTTAGCACTTGAATCATTATCAGGGAGCTGTTGTTTACTTGGAGTGCTCCGGCTCAGCTGCCAGCAGGCTTCTCACAATCCCAGCGCAGAGCCCTTCATGGTGCCTTAATTGGTAGTTGTGGCTAAGACCTATTGACTTTCCTGTTGGTCTCCTGAGAGGCAGAGCCCCTCGCCCCGCCCCTCCCCTGCACTTCCACCCGTCCCACACCAGCAAACAGCAGCAGGCAAACTCCTATTTTTTGTGAGAAATGAGGAGCTTTAAGGCTGATCTGTGACCCTCACAGTTGCAGTCCTCAGCCTCATCCTTGTGAAGGAATTGAACGTTGGAGTCCTCCCAAAGTGTGGTATTTATCAGCCTCACGTTATGCCTGCTGAATAATCATTATAAAGTTACATTGTTTCTGAAGCCAGATCAACATATCACAAATGGAATTATTAGAGAAAAGACAGTGTTCCAATGACGTATCAAAATTGACGATGTTCGCAGAAACGTCATGACATTTTCTGAGGTGGGCGCTGGGTCCGAGTGGCCTTGCATCTGCTGGCATCGGGCATAGCGGTTGCCACACCCAGTCGCTCAGTAACTGGGGAGGGCTCATACAGACCAACTCTGCATCTGTTGTAAAATATGCATAACATAAAACTTATCAGCTTAACTATTTTTAAAAGCCCAGTTCAGTGGCATCAAGTACATTGACGTTGTAGTGAAACCATCACCACCAGCCGTCCCCAGAACTCTTTACAAAGCTGAAACTCTGTCCTCATTCGACACTCATTCCCGTCCCTACCCCCCCCCCGGAGCCACCATTCTGTCTCCATGAACTTGCCTACTTGGGGGGTCCCAAGTAAGTGGAATCACACATTGTAGCATGTGTCAGAATCCCCTTCCTTTTAAAAGCTGAACAATATTTCTAAATTAATTTATTAGTTCATCGTGTTATTAAAGTGATGTGTTTCTCCTAGTCCAGAGTTTGGGGGGACCCCTGGGACCTGTGTGCCCTGACAGGGAGGGTGAGTGGTGGGAGCCAGGGCGAGGGCCGTGTGTGCCCATGTGGCCCACCCCTCGGCCGCGAAACTCAAGCCGTCTCTGAAGTGCAGAGTCACTTGTAAAATGGTCAGCGTTGGGTTCCAGAACGTATGTGATGGTGGGTTCCTTATCTGGTTTCAGCTGTGAATTCCCGCTTTCTGAATCTTACCATCAAAGCCAGGGACGCAAAGCAAGTAGACTAGGAGAAAAGAAATCCAGCGGTTGTCAGAGGACCCCCCCTTGCAGTTTCCGACTTTCTCATTAGCCCTGACATGTCCCTGCATTTACTCGAGACACAAAATTATCGCTGACATAAAGAATTTTCCTTTTCCATTGAAACTTGAAGTGCTTCTTTATTTTCATTCCTTCATTCATGCGTGTCTTTGCTGCGGCACGCACATTGGTGACTTTGCCTCTAACAAGCTGGACGGTGACTGGCAGGGAACAGAGAGCCCCGCTCTGGTCTCTCCCCACCTTCCCGAGCTGACCTTTGTATCTAGACTGAAGCTCCCGACGGGCTGATTTGAAGTGAGTCCTTAGTGACTGATGCCCCCACGAGGAGACCCTGTGTTTGGAGGTGGCATATTCAGGGGCTGCGTTAGGTCTTTCCACTCAGCCTAAAAGTTACATTAAAAAAGGAGACTGAAAAATAACCAAAGGGGCTGTAAAGGGGACAGAAATGCTTTCCTGGGGAGTCGCACTGCCTCTTCCCACACAGAACGGGATTTGACCCGCTGGGACCTTCTCAGTAACACCCTTTCCAGAAGAGCAGAAATGAGAGAAAACCAACCAGAAAAGGTGGGAAACACCAGAGTCCGTGAGTCTCCTTCAGGCCATGTAAGAAAACACTGCACATGCAGAAATAGGACAGTCCCAGAGGCCTGTGGCCTTCCAGGTCCGGCACGTATTAATTAGGTTTACTAATCGGGAGGAGGGTCCAGAGCCCCAGAGCTGTCCTCACTAGGAGAAGTTCTAGAATCGGTGTCACCCCATCTCTGTAGCCAGATTCCCATTCATCTGTGCGGACACCGTTTAAGACCCTGCGTCTAGTCAAGATCAGAGAAAATTACTATATTCCTCTTCAGAGGTGAATACACATAAATCCCATATATTATTCTGTTTTAATAATTAAATTAACACGAAACTACAAATTATTGGAAAGGGAGATTTCTTTCCCATCTAAATCCAAAAGCCATCACCCTCTCTGGGGTTTCTGCATCCTGCCATGTGTCAGAATGAACACCAGAGGGCAGTACCAGCTCTGAGCATTCTCCTTGTTCATAAACCTGATTTTTTTCCCTTTGAAATGACTTCATAGTTGAATGTAGAACATGGGAGGATAAATCAGGACACAATATGCCCTGATATTTGATCTTTTTTATAGGACTCCCTCGGCTAACCTCACCAATGTCAGGTTTCTCTCGAGATCCCCAATTCCTCTCCCTTCCTTGGGAAAGGACCTTGATGAAAGACAAAAAGCTTTTTTTCTCTAACATGTGAAATATATTGTCTAATAATAGGCTTTAATCTCCCGATGTTATCTCGGTTGAGCTTAGCAAAAGGCATTAGAATTTGTAACCTTGCATGTTTACAGACAACAAGTTAGATTAACTGAAAATGAATCTAAAGAGGGTTTGTCTAAAAATGGTGTTGAGGAAACAGTCATCTCACCTTGAGGGTCCAGCAAAGACAATGAGATCCCCCCTCCCAATCAGAGACCCACACAGCAAAATCTCAAACTTCACTCGATACAGAATCTCGTCCCATAAACTATGGGTTCTGGCTACTAATGTTAATAATGTATAATGATTTGAACTATTAATTCACGAACTATTATAAGCAATGGAAATCCAAAGACTTGAGATAACCTATTAAGGTTCCAGGCAGAAGGGAGCAAAGCTTCATTATCTTCCTAACACTTCTTCTTACATAAAAGCATCCCATGCACAATTTTATATGTGTAACTCCATGCAGGTTGAATAAGCACCGGATACAGGAATGGTCTATTTCACAATGCTAAGTTCATTCGCACAGAGCTTAGAGATGTAAAACTGGGGAGTACAGACCGCTCATCAGTGAAAACTAAAATCAGAAGACGTAAAAAATCATGTCAGTAAGGAGCAATCTGCATGTTATCCAGTGTTTGCACATAGTAGGTGCTCGGTATGAGCACATGCCAGAACTCTGCTCACCCACGAAGACGGCTTCGGGCAACTCACCTCTCCACAGTGCGGCCCACAACTTAGAATCAAATGAGTCTCCTGGGAGGCAGGAACGTCCACAGCAGCAAGCACGTGCTGGCCCCCAGCCTGGCCCAGACCACCTCTAATAAAGCTAGGTGTGGGCTGAGGGTCAAGGGAGGGGCTTAGAGCACCAGAAGTGTTC
Organism: Arctocebus calabarensis; assembly: GCA_963573935.1. Classification (NCBI taxonomy): domain Eukaryota; kingdom Metazoa; phylum Chordata; class Mammalia; order Primates; family Lorisidae; genus Arctocebus; species Arctocebus calabarensis. The sequence goes on from CAUYON010003395.1 coordinate 14,307, forward strand.
AGGATTCTCAAGAAGCAAAAAGTGCTCCAATGTGGAATCGGGCAAGTTGCACCCGAGTTGAGCATGTGCGTTTATAGTGACGTTCAGCAGTGTTCGTGTCTCCCCCCCCAGAGGTCACCGTGGGCCTCACGGCTGCGACACTCCACCGCCTCTTCCCAGCACTTGCCCTGTGTTATCCAGCTTTTGCACAGCGCGCGCTTCCATGGATATTTGCTTTCACAACCCTCCCTTCCTCGCTGTGCACTGTCCTCCTGTCTCTGGCCTTTGTTTCTTTATTCCTCACCAGCATTTCCCAATGTTCTTTCTTTAGCCTCTTCAAATTTTCTTCTGTCTCCATGGGCCACTGAATCTATCCTTTTAACTTAACTGTCGTCCCAAGTTACGGAGCTCAACTTGTTTCCCTTGAACTCTGACAGTCTCAGAGAGCTGTGCGCCCCTGTGTCCCCCTTCCTGCCCGCCGCGTCCCCCGAGCCCTGCCACCCCCACACTCAGCGTTCCCGGAACCTAGCGCTCTCTGGCCTCCCCTCTCTTGCTTTTCAGTCGTCCGACTTAGAGTACCTACGGTTCCTCTCCTCCCTGTCCATCTGCTGTCTTACTGGCCACCGTGTCAGGTGTCCTCTATGCCACACGTACACCACAGCACTGCTGTGCACCAGGTGCTGAGCCGGCCCTAAGGTCCGTCACCCACGGGAAGCGGGTGACACTGCGTGACAAATACGCCCAACCCTCTGCGAATCATACCAGTGCCTGTGTGTGCCTGTGTGTCCCTGTATGTCCCTCCATGTCCTTGCCCATCAGGTGGGGGCTCTGCCCTCATGATACGGTCACTCCAGGGAGGGCCCAGGTGGCTTTCATGCAAGAGGGAGAGAAACTCCCACAGGGTCTGAAGTAGGCCTCAGGTGCTCCAGCACAAATCGCTGGCCACATTCGTCACATGGCTTCACTCAGCCACCAAGGAACCAGGATGTGCAATCCAAACAAGCACCCAGGATTCGAGGGAGGGCAGAAAATGCCGCAGGTCGCCACCCTTCTGTGCAGGGGCACAGGACACAGGGGCAGGGGCGTTGCTAAAGCAGGGCCAGGAACAGTGTCTCGGGAACATCCCCAGCCCTGACTGGAAGGAGGAGGTGACTCTGCTGGAAAGTCAGGGGCAGAAGGCGTATGATTAGAGGGACCGGCAAAGTGACGCCGTGTGGCGAGGACCCTCTCTGTCACTGTCCTCTTAATCCTCTTCTCTCTGTTCACCCCAATGCCTTTGCCTGGGCTTAGTCTGCACCCCTATCCAAAGCTGGGACCCTTCCGACTGCGGGATCACTTCCTGTCCCTCATGCACATCCCTGTCACAACTGTTCTTTCAAGTTCAGAGTCTGAGCATCTTTCTCCGTTGTATGCATTTCTGGGACGACTTCTCACTTTTTACATAAAACGTTCAAATGTGCAGCTTTAACTCCTGCCCGCTTTGCTATCCCACTAGCCTTCCATCTAATATCTAGGCCGCAGCACACGTGTGTCCCCGTGTGTCCCTGTGTGTGCCTATGTCCCTGTGTGTGCCTGTGTCCCTGTGTGTCTCTGTGTGTGCCTGTGTGT
>CAUYON010003396.1:0-19266 GCA_963573935.1 Arctocebus calabarensis
GGCTCACGCTGGATTCGAACCCGCCAGCTTAGGTGTACGTGGCTGGCACCTTAGCCCGCTGAGCCACAGACGCCCAGCCACGGTACTACTCCTTTAAAGTTAATTCCTTAACAACTTATTTATACTTGATCTTAGCCAAAAAGCCAAGAAGTAATTACCAAATTATTTACTATGGAGAAACCAAAAGCTAGAGTAGAAAGCATTTTTCCTACAGAGGCACTTAGTAACAAACTGGGGCAATGGAATTTAAATTAATTAAACTAATAGGCAGTGGAATTTAAATTAATTAAACTAATTTAACTTAGTACCTATATTAAAATTTGAGAGCAATGGGTGGAAGCAATAAATACTTGCCTAACAGCAATTTGTTTAAATCACCAGGAGACTTTTGGATTCAGAACTCTGGGACACTAGCTATGTGACCTTGAGCAAGTCATTTAACCTACCTAACCCTGTTCTTTGAATCTGTAAATGAATGTTATTCCCCCCTTCTTAGAAGAGCTGTAAGAATTGTTGTAATCCCTGTGAAATGCTTACTGCAGGGTATAGCCCATAATATGTATTCAGTACTTAGTTATCTTTGTCAGTAGGGAGGTAATTAATACTCTGGAACTTCCCTAAATAGAATCTTAAGGAGAGTATCTTCTTACCCCTCCTGGTTCAAGTTTAGAATAAATGTTGCCAAAAATTACATAGCTTTCAATTAGCTCCCCTTCTTACAATTTCAAAACAGCCTATCCTGAATGGTCACACATACACAATCCATGATGGGCGATCTTCTGTCATCCTTTTGTTTCTTTACTCTTGTCTTCTAATAGGAGAATCCTCCTAGTATTCGGTGTGTGACTGTAGAATAAAGCTTTGGAACAGCATTGTCAAGGACACCAAAGAGAGTGCATGGAAGATCCTGAGACTGCTCACTGGTCCATGTTACAGAATTCTTTTTATATACTTTCAAGACATTCTCTCTCAATGGGCACCACCCTCTTTTCCCATCAAAAACAAAGTAAAAATGCAGAATGATGCCTATAATTTAGCATAGTGTTTTCCAAAATGGAATGAACAATAGGACCCAAAGTCACTGCAGGGTTTATGCTGCGCAGGTGCGCAACTCCTAGTCAGGGAATCGGTTTCCAAATCTTCATCGTCCACAGATACTCTTTCCTAAAACCAGTGGAGAAAATGACTTATCCTACTTGGAGGGGGGAAAAGGACCCATAATTCATCCCACATCTTGCGCTCATGCATTGCTCCAGAGTATAAAATACTTCAGGTGCCAAAAAAAAAGAGGCAAATCAAAATCACGGTTCAGGGTAACCTGCTTTTACAATCGGTTGCAGGCATTTTAGCCCTTTAAATCCTTTTATACTGTACTTAACTTTCCTTAAGGATCCAATTAGCCTTTACAGTGGTGTTCTGAATTTAGAGGGTGTGGTTTTAAACATAACAAAAACCAAATCTGTCAAGATACACTAGATAAAACTCATACATAAACTGTTACATGCCTTTAATATTCAGAAGTCTATACAACAAGGTAGATAAAACATTGTGTTTTCAGATCATGTCATGAAATCATCACTAACAGTCAATGTTCACTTCATCTGACAAACAGTAAACAGTAAACTTAAATTTAGGATAAAACATTTTTATATAAAACTTTAAAATGAGCAGATAGATATAAGGGCTTAATGACCACTTATTTGTAAATACCTTTATGTGTGTCTGAGGGATCCTTCATCACTAATGCGCTGTCCTTGTAGTAAGTTTTCAGTGGATTTTCTTGGGTTTCTAGGTACAGGATCATATATATCATAGTAATAGTTTTGCCTACTTCTAAATATTTATACTTCTATTTTTATTTTAATTTATTTGTATTATCCAATACCTCAAAGGCAATTTTAGATAATAGTGACAATAGGCCTTATCTTAAGTACCTGTTTTAGATGCTTGTGCTATTTCCTCTTAAGGATAACATTGGTTTTCAGGTTGAAATAGTGATAATTTAATCATATTTTGAAATTTTTTACCTATTTTTGACATTTAAGAATTTTTAATTGATAATATGTTAAATTTTGTTAGATATTTATTTGGCATTTATTAACATGATTAGTTTTGTTCTCTTATTAGCAAATCATATTCCATAAATATATGCATATTAATTATGCTTGTAAATATATGAATGTTGAGTCACTCTTGAATTTCTGATATCAACCTTCATATATGTTGCTGTATTTACAAAATTTTGATTTGCCTTGATGTTCATAAACGAGATTATTCCAGTTCTCTTATTTTAGACAATTCTTACTGGGTTTTGGAATCAATATTATGTTTACTTAATTTGAAAGATTCTAGAAGTGTCTTCTTGTGTTCTATAACAATGTAAAGTTTCCATTGGAATTAACCACACTTTAAAATTTGATAAAATTTTCCAGAAACCACCTGAGCCTGGCGATAATTTTGGACAGTAGCTCTTCAACAATTCTACTTGTTTCATTCTTAAATTAGTTTTTATAAATTATATTTTCTTGGAAAATTATCCATTTTAACTAGACTTTTATTTATTTTTTGGTCTAGATTTGAGCCAAGTGGTCATTTATTTGTATTCCTCCTTGTTTATTAATGTATTCAAGGCTATTACTTTTCCTTTGAGTATGCTGAATCCTGGAGCTATTGCATGCAGTGTTTTCATGATAATTTGCTAGTCTTCAGTTAAATTTCTTCTCTGATTCAAGAGTTGCTTGAAAAGTTTGGAAGAGGTGGATTTTGTTTAGTTGTAATTTCTGAACTTTAAGTATTTCATTTTTCTGGTGTTGATATTAAGTTCTAATTTTATACCATTATGGTATACTTTTGTCGATATTATTTTCAGTTTTGAAATTTAGTGATGCTTCTCCTGAGGCCTTACATATTTTGTCAATTATTGTGACATTTTCACTGAAGAAGGTAGAACAGGAAATGTGTCCCTGCTTTCAAAGGACAGAGTTCAATATGTACTTTCATCAATTGTATCATTGCAGCTTAGAATACAGACTCCAGGAAGAAGACTGATGGGAACCTAATGCCAGATTCACTACTGTGGTTTTATGCAAATTATTTAATAACTCTGTGCCTCGGTTTCCTCATCTGTAAAATGAGTATAATAATAGCCTCTACTTCTTAGGGTTGTTGCAAGGATTAAATGGGTTAATGTGTACAAAATATTTAAAACAATGCCTAGAATGAAATAAACACTGTATCTGTTATAGCTGTTATAATTATTTAAATCAGCCTTGTTAATTATTTAGTTCTTCTAGAGTAGTACCACTGCCCAACTGAAATTTAAGTCATATATGCAATTTTACATCTAAAGTAGCCATGTTAAGAAAGTAATAAAGGCCAGAGGCAGTGGCTCACACCTGTAATACTAGCACTTTGGAAAGTGAGGACAGGAGGATCGCTTGAAGCAAGGAGTGTGAAACCAGGCTAGGCAACATAGGGATAACCTATCTCTGCAAAAAAAAAAAAAACTAGATCTAGCTGGGCATGGTGGTGCCAGGAGGATCCCTTGAGCACAAGAGTTGGAGGTTACAGTGAGCTATGATTTGCACCACTGCACTCTAGCCAGAGTGACAAAGTGAGACCCTGTCTCAAAACAAGTGAAAAAAAAGAAGTTACATTTTATTTAACCCATTACATCAAAAATGTTATCACTGCAACACACAATCAATAGAAAAAAATTGTTAGTGACCTATTTGCCTTCTTTGTTTTGTGCTAAGTCTTTGAAATCTGGCTTTTTTTTTTGGGACAGAGTCTCACTATATCACCCTCAGTAGAGTGCTATGGCGTCACAGCTCATAGCAATCTAAAACTCTAGAGGTTAAGCGATTCTTTTGCCTCAGCCTCCCAAATAGCTGGGTCTATAGGCACCCGCCACAATGCCTGGCTATTTTTTGTTGCAGTTGTCATTATTATTTAGCTGGCCTTGGCTGGGTTCGAACCTGCCTGCCTCAGGGAATAGGGCCAGTCCTATAACCACTGTGCTACAGGCCCCAAGCCAAAATCTGGCCTATTTTATACTTACAGCACATGTCAGTTTGTACTAGCCACATTTCACATGCTCAGTAGCCACTTACAACCGGGTCTACTGTACAAATGGCACAGGTCTGGTGCCTTACTTTTGTGTGCTTGGCACCTGGTTATATCATGAGTCAAGGGGATAATAAATGTTTCACACCACTGACATATTTCCCTGTATTAATCCTTGAATTGCCTCTACTTTTTGTTCTCATGACGCTCTGTAATTTGGTACAAAAATATCCATAGTTCTATTTTTATTATGAAATGTGTCCTTTAGCATTAAAATGGGCCTGCCCTTGTCTCCTTGTGTCTTTTGTCTGGAATTTAATTTTGTGTGATACCACATATACAGCCAGTGTTTTGTCTTTGTTTGCATTTGCCTGGTATAGCCGTGTGCATTGTTTAAAGTTTTCAACCACCCAAATTACTTTATGGCAGGTCGCTTTTACATAGAATCGAGTTTTTCTTTGTTATCCTTCTAAGACCCTTTAGAAAAAATGAGTTTAGCTTATTAAGATTAATGTGACGGATATGTCTGAACTTAATTTTCTGTCATACTAGGTTCCGTTTTCTGTTTCTATGACTTATAAGTCTTTCATGGAAGGTCTCGGTTTTTGTTTTTGTATTGATTCTGATGTTCAGGAAGATTTAGATTTTGCTGTAATGTTTAACTTTATAATTGTGTAGAATCGCCTTCTTCTTATATTTCTTTAGAAAGAATTACTTTTTTTTTTTTTTGGACTCCAAACCTTCAGAGAAAGTTTAAAAATTAGATCCTATACAGTGAACATCCATGTACCCTTTACCTAGAGTCAGCATTTTAATATATTTCCCTATTTGTTTTATGTCTACACAAATAAAAACTTTTCTTTTTACTGGACCATTTGCAAGTCAGTTGTAGATATTGATACTTCATCCCTAACCACTTTAGTGAGCATCCCCTAAAAATAAAGATATTCTCCGAAGTAACCATAAAATCCTTACTGTACTGAAGTAAATTAACATTCAATACATTATTTAATATATAGTGCGTATTTAAATTTCTCCAGTTACTTTAATTTTTGACCCAGAATTCAATCCAGGTTTATAATATTGAATTTGTTGGTTGTGTTTTCTTAAATCTCTTTTGATCCAGAAGTGTCTTCTCTCTCCTTTCTCTGCTTTTTGGTGACATTTTATTTTTGATGTGTTCAGGCCAATTGCCTTACAATACTCCAAGTGATACTTATGCTCCTGTGGATAAACTGCATGTCACTTAGATGCTGAATCAATGTAAATTCCAACATGATTACTAGCAACATTTTTAAAAGATAAGATAAAAATAGGTGCCTTATTTTGAGTCTGAGTGCTGTCTAGACTTCAACCAGCAGGTTTTGGATTCAGCCAGGAGGAAGCTATTTCCTGATAAGCCTTCAATGCCAACTAGTTTCCTATACTTAACCCACAGTCAGTAGTTGTAAAATACATTCTTATTGTCAAGAAATGGTTTGCTTTTTTTTTTAACTTTTTAAACATTAATTTTTGGTTTTATCTTGTCTCCTCATAATAAATTCTTTCAAGAGCTGGCTTATTATATGTACCTCATATATGGATTTTTCGCTAAACTCGTTTACATTTTACCCACATGGTTTCTTAATTTTGCTTACCCTTTTTTCCAACAGGGCAGGAATAGCCAATGTTAGAAAAAAAACCAGAGCTGACACTACACACAGGTAGTGCCAGGAGTAAGAAAAACTCTTCTGAATCATTCCTTAGAATATTTTTACTTATACTTCCTCATTTAAACTTTTTCTTTTTTTTTTCTTTTGCGACAGAGTCTTACTCTGTTGCCCAGGATAGAGTGTGGTGGCATCAGCCTAACTCACAGCAACCTCAAACTCCTGGGTTCAAGGAATCCTCATATCTCGGCCTCCCAAGTGGCAGAGACTACAGGCACCCACCACAACACCCAACTATTTTCTTTTATTTTTAATAGAGATGAGGTCTCATTCTTGCTCAGGCTGCTCTCCAACTCTTGAGCTCAAAGGATCTTCTTGCCTCAGCCTCCCAGAGTGCTAGGTTTACAGGTGTGAGCTACTATGCCCAGCTTAAATCTTTTTCTTTTTTTCCTCCAGAAAATTTAGTTAAAAGGTGGGTTTAGACTGTCCAAAGCATACAGCCATATAATATAGAGAAAGTCTGGGCTCTTGAAACAATTTTAGAGAAGAACTCTGCCTAATTACAAAACATGATAATAACTTATAAAGTCTTTAGAAAATTACTTTTATGTATCTGACTTGATTTTTTTTTTTTTTTATTGTTGGGGATTCATTGAGGGTACAAGAAACCATGTTACACTGGTTGCATTTGTTGGGTAAAGTCCCTCTTACAATTGTGTTTTGCTCCCAAAAGGTGTGGCACACACCAAGACCACAAGACCCCACCCTCCCCACTCCTTCCCTCTATCTGACTTGATTTTTACAACTCTATGAGGAAGTTGAGGATGTCTCTCTCTTTTAAGTGAAGAAACTGAGATTCAAATAGGTGTCTATAGACCTGACTTGCCCAGATTCCATGACTATAAATAGCAGAGATGATATTTAAATCTGGTTTTGAATTACATATTAAAAGAATGCTTTGATAATGTAATTTGAATTTATGTCCTCAGTCATTCTAGATTCTCGTATATTTTGGCAAAATTAATGTGTTTATTTTAGAAATACTTAAGCTTCCTAACAGTAGAGTTCTCTTCTGCAGGAGTCTTGCATGAATTTTAAATTAGCAAACCCCTCTGATCACTGGAGAGACTCACTAAAAATTGGGGGGCATTATTGCTTCACAGGGCATCCACTCAAAGTAAGGGTTCAAATACCAATTATGAGACCGGGCATAGTGGCTTATACCTATAATTCCAGCACTCTGAGAAGCAAGCCTAGAGGTCACTTGAGGTTAGGAGTTCAAGATCAGCCTGAGTAAGAGTGAGACCTCTATTTCTACTAAAAACAGAGAAAAATAGCCAGGCCTGATGGCATTCACCTGTAGTTTCAGCAATTTGGGAATTTGAGGCAGGAGGATCACTTGAGCCCAGGAGTCGGAGGTTGGCAGATCTAAAAAGAAAGGTATCAGTCCAATTTGTACACCCTTCAATAAAGACTCAACTGGAGAATCTATTAAACCCTGCACTAATACTTAATAATAATCCTTTAGTGTCATCATAGCTAACTGCAACCTCGAATTGCTGTGCTCAAGTGATCCTCTCACCTCAGCCTCAGGAGTAGCTAGGACTATAAGCCCAAGCTGCCACACCTAGCTAATTTAAAAAAATATATATTTTTATTATTATTATTATTATTTTTTAGAGATAGGGTCTCCCTGCATTATCCAGTTTGGTCTCAAACTCCTGGCCTCAAGTGATCCTCTTACCATGACCTCCCAAGGTGCTGGGCTTACAGGTGTGAGCCACCACACCTGGTCAATAATATTTATTTTTAAGACTTTGTTTTTATTTTTGCTTTTCACTTTCAAAGCAATAGTGATCATTAAACCTACAAAACAAAGGTCTGAGGAACCAACCATAATAGTTCTCTCTGTTCCATCATGGGTTTACCTATTTTATTAACTTTACTGGTTATGGGAAATTGATTGGAAACACTGGAGTCAACATTGGTTGTGAATAAATGATACAATCAAAATTATAAAGTAGCTTCATGATGGACTAAAATTGTTCTTAAGCAAAGTAATAATTGTGTGTGTATTTGTGTGGGTATACAGATTCACGTGTATGTATTTACAACCTGTAAGTCCTCACTTAACCATTTTCCAGAGGTTCTTGGAAACAGCAACATCAATTGAAACGACCTACAGCAGGGCCTCACCTAACATTTTTTAATGCAATGTCATTTGGTTACAATGTTGAGAAAAATGCTGCTCTTGTTACACCCATGTGTTTTGTCACTTAAAGTTTCCAAGAATCTATGGACAATACGAAACAAAAATTTACTGTATAGATCCACAATATATAGGCACATATATAGTTTATACACATATATTACATATTTCTTTTCTTTTCGTTTATATTTTTTTACTCAAGTTACATTTGGTATCTTTGTCACAGGAGAGCTGACAATCTAAAATTCGTTCTATATATGAAAACTCAAAACTACCCAAACTAAGTGGCAAGGGAAATAATTTCTTTGATAAGTAAAAGAATATAACATTTATTAACAAGTTTCTTCCTGAATTTTCTTCAAAAAATTTTTTTCAACACAAGACGGATTTCCTGTATTTAAGTTACTGTTTTCTGTTTTTAATTTCATTCACGTGCCTTCCACTGCATTTGTGACTGGGAGTAGATAGTGTGTACACATGCCCCCAACACCTGAGGATGGCTGTGTGTCCTCTGCGGTGCTGGGGATGCTTAGTTCTCTTATTACTATCTAGCTTAATCACGGTTCCCACAACTGATAATTTCCTTTAATTTTCAGTTATTTCCAATCCCTGAATCTGTTTGGCACAAAAAGTCAGTGCTAGCATATTCGGAACCATATTTTAAGTCAGCAGAACTGTTCTTCTTGAATCTCTGCAGGCTCTCAACTCCTGAGGGCTAAGATCACGTTTCATTTGCCTTTGTGCATCTGGCATTGACCTGCCTAGAGCAGGTGCTCAACAAGTTTGCCGAGCAGAACTGCCTCAGTAAAAAAAAGAGAGAAGAAAGGCTTTTAGAATGACTGCTCCAAATAGCAACAAACTGTTTCCTATGCAATATATACACTTTAGTCCTCAAGCAGCACCTCTGTGGAATTGTTTCTGACTAGTCACTCGGTATCAAACCATTTCTTTCGGGCACAGGCTCAATCCCGTCTGTTTTTGCATACCTCAAATCAAGTTCTCTCTCCTCCGATCATATAAGAAACAGACTCATACCTAGTTATTTTATGTCAAAGAAAGATATTTAAAATGTTGGTATTTGAAAAGTTTAAATGAAATGCTAAAGGTGATTTATGATGATTTTCTTTCTATGAATATTATTTAATCATGAATGGCAATTTCTTAGGAAAAGTACAAGGGTTTTTGTTTTTTTTTACAACCCAAAGACTGTTTGGGGATTTTTTTTTTTTTAACAAACAAAATTCTTCAAATTATTTGGGGTTTTTAAAAATGGATGGTGGTTTTGCATTTCACCTAGCCGTTTTGTTCAGCTAAATATTATTTCCCCCAAACTTGAATTGATTTCTTAATTGTTAATTCTATTTCAAGAATCTTAAGAAAGATAGCTTAACCCAGGCAGATAGGATGAGAATAGTTAATCTTACCATATACCTGTTATAAATATTAGGAGAGCTTCCGCTGTATGTCGGAGCTTCCTAGGAGGCAGAATTGGTAAGACTCAGGCGATATATACACGAGAGACATGTCACCTGTCAGAGCGACTGTGTAGAGGGAGCAATGTAAACAGCTTTTTGTTGCAACAGATCATCGTAAGAAGACCTGTTGCTTTCCAGGGTCTGAAGAGCTTCCTGTCCTGAGGAAGATAATTAAGTCTTGGTCCCATCCAAAAGCACACAAAAAAGACCTCTAAATCAACTCCTCGTTAAACAACCCCCTCCCACAACACACACACAAGTTTAGAAAAGTACTTAAGTAACATTCTCCCGAGCAACATCTGAGTGTAGAAAATGAGTATCCAGTACATCCACCAGAGCGAGGTTCACCCGTATGTAAATGGCTCTAGAGAAGGATGTGTAAGGAAACCACGGACGGTGGGACGCAGTCTAACCGAGGGCGAGGAGGAGAAATAAATAGTTCCTAGTTAGGGTGACTCCTCTGCCAGAGTCCATTCATGGAGATCCCACAACCTCACCAGGCGGTGGACGTCCAGATATCTTTCCACATAACTTCCTGAGAGTTGAGCTTGCTTTCAACTTTCTGGTCTGTTCCTTCCAAAAGCCAACATTGTTGCCTTCAGTTTCTGCAGCCTGAAGTCAGCCATCCTGCAATACAAACCAGAACCTGTGGCACGGCTGGGTCTCATGGAGCAAAATAACAGAGTCTCTAGAAAGCAGTTTTTGAGATGAATTTGAGGGAAACATCTGAAATGATGAGTATCTTACAGTGTTAGGATTTCACTATCAACGGGATGGGATTAAGAGGTTGTACAGCACAAGAAATTAAAGACTCCCAAGATGCTTCCTCTGCTGTGTTTCCTAAAGGGTGCACCACAAAGCATTAATCCCTCAAAATATTTCTTATTACATGTTTCCCTTTTAGAATCCACAATGTAAAATTAGCTGGCTATTTTAAATTGCACACAAACTTTGTGGACACCCCATATAAGGCCCTGAGAAAACTTGCAAGCAAAAAGATTTACATATAGTGTTCAGCTCTCTCTATGCATACATACATGTGCTGAATATATATGTATCTTGCGTGTACATACTCATGAACATACCCAATTTTGTTTAGTCCAGTATTTCTCAACCCCTCTGTGATAAATATTTGATGATTAAATTTAGCAGAAGATAATGGACAACAAAATCAGAATTGTAGAGGAAATACACATGTTCTTATTGCCACGACAGTAATCGTGACCTGTTCTGCCATCCAGGGGCTCAGTGGTCCTTGGTGAATTGACATCCACTGCCATAGAGAATGTTCACACCCTTATGTTTCAAAATGAATACGCATCTTGAAACTCCATTGAAGGGAATATACAGATCACAAACATAACTACCTTTTCCGTCTTCTATCATTTTTAATTATAGGACTCAAAAATATCATCTGATACTAAATAATAAACACATAGATCATTTTTTATAATGGTCTTGTCTGGTAGGAAAATTCTTAAATCTGAAAACCCCTTTGTCTACATATTCAACAGTTAGGTGTAATTTTTTTTTTCCTTCTCACTTTTTCCCTAAACAGAGCAAATGTCTTCTCATTTGTTACTGATTTGGATGATAATTGGACTATATACCATATATATGCACATTATATAATTGCATACTGTCTTCATTAATTAGGACAAATAAATATAAACACAGTAGAACTTCTGTAAGTTGACCTTCCCCAAGGGATTATAACCAACTGGTCTACATACTGAGGTGGTCAACATAAGGAACCAGGCCTACTGTGCTGATATGTACATGTGGTGCATGTCCAGTCTGTGAAAATTAGGTCAACTTCAGGAGGTGGGCAGTGTAGGGAGGTGTCAACTGTGGGGGTTCTACTCTAGAACTACTCAGTGAACCATCTCTGTGATTTATGAGATGAGAGCATTGAAAGGGTAAGAGAACATGTGAATATAAAAGTTCAATTTCCATAGAACAAAATTAATTTAAAAAACCAGATCTTTACATTTTTATAGAGATTAAGGATCAGGAAATCGTACTTGTGTAAGTGATCTTTACACCTCACAGGCTGTGAATTTCTCCTAACTCTGGAGCGTGGTTTAAGTAATTTGAACTGTGACAGACTAATAGAAGGGAGCTCACAGCCGGTTTCAAACTATTTGTTCTTTTTTTCTTTTTTTTTTTTTTTTAACCATTTTATTGGTCTATCATTTCATATTTTTAGTGTTTGGGGTTCATTGAGGGTACAAAGAATTAGGTTACACTGCATTTGTTAGGTACAGTCCCTCCTAAAATTGTGTCCCACCCCCAAGAGATATGCCATACCCTGTAACCCCCAGTCGCCTTCGTCTCTCCCCTTCCCCCATCGCTCATTCCTGTCCCCCCACCTTGAATTGATCTGAATTTTTCTCCTATGAGGGAATGTATTAGATGTATTAGAGCTGAGTACATTGGATTCTTGCTTCTCCATTGTTATGATACTTTACTAAGAAGAATGTGTTCCAACTCAGTCCAGGTTAATACAAAAGAAATCTCACTGTTTAACAAAAGCATCTACTCCTCTGAATTCAGAGATGTCAATGAGGTGGGCGCCATCCTGAGCACTTGGTATCTACAACTCTACCCAGAGAAGCTCTTTTTGAGAGTTCAGGGACAGCCTCTGCAGACATATTTGGCTCGTGGGGTGGCTAGCATGATTTCAGGCAGCACCCAGAAAATCTCGCATCATGGTCCTCTGGTTTTTTTGAATCACAGACTGACAAAGAACCTGATCAATGCTATGGACTTCTCTGCTAGAAGTGAGCATATGTTCATATATAAGTTTACATACAAAATAAAGTACTTTCATGTACCTACCTGAAGCCAATTTTTAGACCTCAGGTTTAGAGCCCTTCCCTAGTATATCCTAGGAAATTTTCCTCTGCACCAAATCATGAATTTTTTCTTATTCACCTTTATGTTCCTAGCTTGAACTATGTTAGGACAGTAGAGGTGGAAACAGGGCTAATATATTTGCCAAGATGATCAGTAAGGGAAATGTTAAAAATAAACTTGGTTTACAAATCCATAGAGACAGCAAACACATTAGCTGGTTGCCAGGGGATGAGGCGAGGTGGGGGAGAGTACTGCTCATGGGTGGGGGATGATGAAAATGTTCTAAAATTAGATTGCAGTGATGGTTGCATAACTCCGTGAGTACATTAAAAGTCAGTAAATTGTATGCTCTATATGGGTCAATTTCATGGTATGTGAATTATATCTCTAAGCTGTTTTTAAAGTTGATACTATAACAAAGGAAAAATTGGCTTGGCAGAAACTGACAATAAACTGCATAAGACTGGAGATAATTTGTGGCCTTCTGATTAATTGTCTTCAATGAGAAAGAAACTAGAGGGGTTTTGGTTAAAAGTAACTGAAGTTCTGCTCCTTGTGGGAAACTATGGAGACAGGGTGTTTGGGTCTCATGAAGAATGGAATGTGGAGGCCTCCCATAAGACTAAAGAGCACTGGCTCCATCCAGGAGGATCTCTGTCCAACCCAGCCTACCGTTTGTGAGCACGCCACAGGGCAGCCAGCAGGGGCAGCCCTCCACGACACTGCTTTAAAGATTAGCAATAGGACAGCCACTTTCCCAACTCCTTTTTCTGAGTATACTACAGACTGTTAATAAATATATCCAACTCCACCATGAACTAATTTGTATTTCAGTATGTTCTAACAAATTCCATACACATCCCAGGTTGCTCTGGATGCTTTGAGTGTAATTCTTGTGTGGAAGCAGAGCCTGGATTTTAGAACACTGAGGTTCCCACATATCTGGTTCTCATCACCCCTTTTTCCATGATGCTGTCAAAAGTCTCTTTTGCAGTATAGGCAAGTTTCTAATTCTCTCCACGAGACTTTGCATCCACTGTCTCCCCTGAGTTTAGGCCCTGGTTCTAGCTTTTAAAACTAAGCTGGTCTATATATATATATGAAGTCCCTGGGTTATATACAAGATAGGTTCTGTAGGTTTGTTCTTAAGTTCAATTCGTATGTAAGTTGGAACTGGTACATTTACCTATTACCTGTAATAACCTCCATTCATAAGTATGAGCTGTACGTAAGTCAGATGTCTGTAATTTGTGGACTGCTTGTAGTGTACTGGAATAGTGGTGGGTTCCAGGGGTATCGTGTGAGTTCACAGGCAGGACAATCTTCATTCAGTTTCAGAAGTCGTCCAGTTCAATTTTGTGTATGATGAAACTGAGGTCCCAAGAGAAGAAACCCCATGCCTAGGGTCATGTAACCAGCCAGTGGCAAGACTAGCAGTGATGCATTCCCAACCATACTGCTTTCACAACTACGGGGCAGCCTCCTAGACCCAGTATAATAACTTATCTCAGTACATCAGGAACCTTCTTCGCATTTTTTCCTGTGGTTTGACCCAGTACTGACCTCACCCTCCTGTCTGGTCTCCTTGCCTTCATCCTGGTCAAGTTCGAATTCGGTGCCTCGGTCTACAACATCCACCCCAGCCTGCACTCTGGGCTTCTCATTTTCCCACTTGGCAAAGCCTTTGTCCTTTGCTGCTTTGTCATGGAACTTAGATTTCATCTTGGGGAAGGTGTGGGACCCTAAGCTCCCCCAGCCAGCCTCTGACCACACAGGTTCAGTCTGGGTGGCCTGGCTGGTTGTGGCCCGCTGCAGCCTCACAGAGATCTTGCGAGAAGAACCAGTGACCAGTGTGATGGCTCTGCTGTCCAGGTCCGGATGTCCAGCAGCAACCCCGGGAAACTCAAACACTTCATCCTGCACTGGAAGAGGAAAGAGCATGGCGATCATTTGACATCTGGCGGCCTGATAGCAAACCATCAAAGTTAGTGCAAACAGCAGGAGTCCTGCATAAAAGGTCCTAGAGGAACAGACTAGGGGAGAGCAGAATCAGCCCCAGGCAGGTTGCCAGAAAATGAAACCACAAAGCAGAGAGAAGAGGCGGAGGCAGAGTTTACTACCGCTGCTCCTTGGGAGAGCTTGGTGTTTACGACTCTGACCAGGACACACCAGAAACCAGAGGAGGGCCAGGCGTGAAGGGACGAGCAGAGAGGCATTTTGGCAGCACAGCAAGCAGAGGGCATTACCTGGGGGCAGTGAGGGGCTTCCAGGCAGTGACCCGTGACCACTGCCCAAGGAGGGTGCCCGGGCAAACCTCCTACAAGCCAGAACCAGGAGGTCTTTGCATTGTTTATGACAATTGGCTCCACAGTCTGAAAAATTCCAAATGTGTCACAGATGATCAGGTTGTCCGGTGTCGTTGACTGAGCTGCTGGGGTGGCCCTTGGGCTGTCACCCCTCCCCTACCACTCCCCAGTTCCTGTGTTGAATTTCAAGAGTTTAGCTCAGGCCCACAGGGTGTGTCTAGGGGCTGGAAAAGGGGGCCCTGGGCCACTCTTGCTCTCCTGATGTTCCTTTTAAATATGTTCCTCTGCACAATTCATAAAAGTGCCCAGGGAGCAAACAAGCAGAGTCCAGCTGGGAGGTAGGCTGCATCATACACAAAACAAAAGGTAAGTCACAGGGGGCTGGGATTCTTTCCCAGACAGAGGGAATCCTCACAGAGGGCAAGAAGCCTCAGCCTCTCGTCACTCCCAGGGCTGACCACTGCGTCTGTTTCTTCCCTGTGAGCCGTTCCTCCCCTCCGTACTTGTCTGGACTTTTCAAATTTCTTCTTTGTTTCCCAAAACCTTTTCTAGGCAAGTGATTGTATCCTCTGCTTCCTTTCTTTGCACAGAAATAGAAAACAAGGTGGTCAACAAACATGTTCCATATTTGACTATGGTTTGAAATGGTGCACAGCAGGGGTTAGGATGCTTCCCACAGCAGAAGGCCTACTAGTAACTTGGGGCAGAAAAACGTGGCCACTTCAGGAGACGGCTCACAATTATCTGGCATGACAAGGGTCCTGCACTTCATTTAGAACCGTTGAAAAGATATGGTCATTTAAAGAGTATATTTCTCTCCTACAACCAGAAGGGACCTTCCTAATGCCTGTATTTCTAATACCTATTCCTCTCCCCCCTTTCAAATAGGCTTAATGACATGTTCAGTCTAATTTAAGTAGCTTTTTTCACTCTATGTGCCTTTAAGAGGAAACAAAAGATGATCCAAAGGTTTTACTGATTTTCGTCTTCATAAAACCGTGTGTGTCTCTGTGTGTGTGTGTGTGTGTACAAGCATTGTATACTCATCATATATGTTTGTGGGGCTGACAGGTAGAAACCAAGTAAAATGATGACTCACTGCTGCTGGACAGTAAGATATTGAAGTGTCTTTGCTCCTTGTAAAAATTCAAGTTAGACGAAGACAAGTGACAAAGAAGCACTAAAGGGAAGGTCCCACCGAGCACTAGACAGTGGCTCCCTTCTGGCTGTCAAGTTCTTGTTCATGCAAGGTGAGGGGCACAGACTGAAAACAGCTGGAGGAAAGGGGGCATCACAACGGGAGCAGCGTCTGTCTGAAGGCATTCTGTGATTGCGGGATTTCTTTTTTGCAGTTGTGTTATATTTTTCAAGAACATTATCAGCTGCTTTTTTAAAAAAAAAAACTTTATCAGATTCTCAAAAAACACAGTATAAATTGGTTCTTTTCCATAAAGTATCTAGCACCTTTTAAAGACCAATAATATGCAATCATCATACCAGGAAGTAGCAAAATGCTTACTATGCATTCATATTGCATTTGTCCGTACATATTTGTAAATACACATTTATTCAGTTGTTTATAAATTTCCATTAAATGAGGAAGTTCATTGAAAGGGACAAAAATAACTTTTAAAGTTTCTTTTTTTCCTCCTCATCGAGGTGATTGAAAGAAAAAAAAGAAGTAGCTATGTGTGGGTAGGAAGAAATGCCTATGGATTATAGAAATGCGTGTGTGGGTTTTTTCTCCTTGCAGGAAGAAGGTCTTATATGCAGGCGTTTAGTTAGTCCTGTCCCACTTCAGAATTCCCACCTTCCCTGGATGTTGTCGATTTGCAAGGACTAGCTTCGTGTGTGTTGATAATGATATGCAGTTTGAACTTTGTCCCAAACTCCTGGGATTCCTCAGACACATCAACTCTCAGTTACTCTTGGCCCCAAAGAACCTAAATTCTCAATGATGCCAAGAGATTTTGTGGATTAACTGGAAAAATGTGATTCCCACCCAAAATGTCAATTTTGTTGAAATTGTAACCAAATAATTTCTGTTTACCTTTGCATTTGTATCCTTGCTTGATGATGCCCCAGAGCTGTAACAAAAGACAAAGGAATGTCAGGGAATCTGCAGACAAATCTAAAAGGAAAACAAGGCCGCAGAGAAGGAAGTCCTAGTAAACCTGATGCCTGGCCAGGCACAAACAGGATATAGCTGCTCTTAGCACCCTTCCTGTCAGATAGAAGAACCTTCTCCCAGCCTCTCCAGCTGTGGCGGTAACACGAGTTCTGCTTCCCTTTTCTTTCTCAGAGCCAAATGGGAGCCAGGATGGAAAACTAAAGTTGGTGCATATGCTGAACTTGGGCGCCATGTGCTCTCAGCAAAATCTCCAGGGGAGACGAACACGTTATCTTTGGAGGCTCCTGGCTTCCTCCTTCTAACGAGCACCTGCTCCAGGAGCCCCTGCGGGAATAAAGCTATGGAAGATGCCTACCTCACACCAAAGCATTTCGATTTTGCCAGATTAGTTTCTGAGTAGTATTTGTACCTTGAAAGAATTCAGAAGGCAGAGCGACTTACTTATTCACATATTCGTTCTCCACATTTGTTCTGTTTGGCCTGTGCCAGTGTTGTGGGTGATGCAGAAAAAGTTCAGATTCTGCCAAGCAAGGAATCAGCGACTTCTGTGTGGTTAACAAGTAGGAAGCCCCACACGGCTCAGGAGAGACCTGAGGGCCTGTGCTTCCCTGAGGGAGTGTTTCCCGGGTGGCTCCGGGCATCCTCCTAGAGGTCGTGTCTTTGTCCCCCTGACACACTCCTAAACTCCATGAAGAGCCCTCTCGTATGCTTCTCTCAGTACAACAGGGACACCAGAAATGGCCTCAGGGCAACAGGGACACCAGAAATGGATACAATTGATAATTAAGTGGGTTTAGCACAAATTGGAGAGGTTCTGTTGCTAACTTTTTAATAGTCAGATAGGTGGCTGTTGCCTACGTAATACAATGTTTGGCCAGGTGCGTGACTCATGCCTGCAATCCTAGCACTCTGGGAGACAGAGACGGGAGGATCACTTGAGGACAGGAGTCTGAGACCAGCCTGAGCAACAGCGAGATCCAGTCTGTACAAAACCCCAGAAAAATTCATTAGGCATAGTGGCACATGCCTGTCATCCCAGCTCTTAGGAGGCTGAGGTACGACAATCGCTTGAGCCCCACTAGTTTGAGACTGCAGTGAGCTATGAGGATGCCATAGCACTTCAGCCTGGGGACAGAGAACGCCCCTGTCTTCCCACCTGCAAAATAAAATAAAGTAAAAAGATGTTGAATAAAACCACAGACAGTGGCCTCCTGGAACTGATGAGGGTGCCATTCACAGCAATTACAAGAGAACAACACCTCCAAGAGTGGGCGGCACAGACCCAGAAGAAGAGTAAGTAGCTGCCAATTTGCAGCTGCCTACTCAAGGGCAAGAGGAAGACAGCTCCTTACTCTCTTCTGGACAAGGAAAGTCCACCACCGGAAACCTCAGAGCTGCCTTTGACCCTTAACAGTTATTCGGCCCTTCAGAATATATTATTAAGACACCAATGCCTCCTGGGATAGGGCAACATTCTGCCTGGGAGACAGGAAGGATTATTTGACAACCAACTGGAAGCTGGAAGCAGAGCCTAGGATGAGAGCAGGGAGGGGTGAAATGCAGTAAACTGAAACAGCAGGATGGCCACATCCTCATCCTTTTTTTTTTTTTTAGAGACAGAGTCGCACTTTGTGGCCCTTGGTAGAGTGCCAGGGCATCACAGCTCACAGCAACCTCCAGCTATTGGGCTTAGGTGATTCTCTTGCCTCAGCTGGGACTACAGGCGCCACCACAACACCCGGCTAGTTTTTTTATTGTTGTTGCAGTTTGGCCAGGGCCAGGTTCGAGCCTGCCACCCTCGGTACATGGGGCCAGCACCCTACTCACTGAGCCACAGGCACCGCCCCATAGCCTCCTCTCTAAGCTAATCTAATTTGCCTCTCTTTAGCAAAAGGTGAATGTAACGATCCAGGAAGTTAAATCATTTGAAGGTCCCTCAAACTGGGAAATCTTTTCCCCAGAGCTTTGGGAAATGAGAATAACAACGATGGTGATAGGTACATTTATTGAACTGTTTGCTATGTGAGAGGCACAGTTTCACAAGCTCTTTTCACATATTAATTAATTTAATGCTTATAATAGCTTTCTTGGGATAGATGATAGTATTTTTCTCACTTTTAAGGATGAGGAGACTGACCTGCAGAGAGGTGATGAACTTGGTCTTACGGCTGGTGATTAGGGAGACAATGTGTCACTTCAGGGAAAGACAGGAAGCCATTGTTACTGGGCAGTTTGTGTGTGAGGAAAAGCTACTGAGGCAGGGCAAGAAAAGATAAGATTTAAGAGCATCCTATGACCTGGATATGTTACAAGATCAGCAAAACGACAAGAACTGCTGAATGAGATACAGTTGAGCAAGGGTCCTACCAAGAGAGGCAGTCTGGCCGTGGTTTGCTAACCCATAAATGGGTAGCACTGTAACCCATAAATGCATTACTGTACACAGCTATGGAAGGATGGAAGGAAGGAAGGAAGGAAGGAAGGAAGGAAGGAAGGAAGGAAGGAAGGAAGGAAGGAAGGAAGGAAGGAGAGAGAAAGGAAGAAAGAAAGGAAAGAAAGAAGGGAGGGAGGG
>CAUYON010003399.1:0-14482 GCA_963573935.1 Arctocebus calabarensis
TCAGGCTACAAAATCAACACTCATAAACCTGTAGCCTTTATATATACCAATAATAGTCAAGCTGAAAAAACAGTCAAGGATTCTATCCCTTTCACAGTAGTACCAAAGAAGATGAAATATTTGGGAGTTTATCTTACAAAGGATGTGAAAGATCTGTATAAGGAGGACTATGAAACTCTAAGAAAAGAAACAGCTGAAAATGTCAACAAATGGAAAAATATACCATGCTCATGGCTGGGAAGAATCAACATTGTTAAAATGTCCATATTGTCCAAAGCAATATATAATTTTAATGCAATTCCTATTAAAGTTCCACTGTCATATTTTAAAGAAAATTCCATGAAGGCTATCTGTAACAGTATGATCAAAATATTTCTGATTGTATATAAAGCACACTGTGCTCTATGATTGCACCAATGTACAAAATTATGATTTAATAAACTTATTTAAAACAAAATGTTTCCAATAAAAAAAGTCTTGGATCTGATAGTTTTATACCAGAATTCTAGCAAACCTTCAAAAAAGAACTCATACCTATATTGCAAAACCAATTCCAAAACATTGAGAAGGAAGGAACCCTCACAATTCCTTCTATGAAGCAAATATTACCCTGACAGCAAAATCACAAAAGGACCCAATGAAAAAAGAAAACTACAGACCAATATCATTAATGAATATTGATGCAAAAATAGTAAAATCCTAGCAAATAGAATGCAGCTACACATTAAAAAAATTACACTTCACAATGAAGTGGGCTTCATCCCAGTGATGCGTGGCTGGTTCAACATACACAAATCCATAAATGTAATTTGCTACATAAACAGAAAGAACAACAAAGACAACATGATCCTCTCAACAGAATCATTGAGAAAAATATCTGACAAAATTCAGGATCCTTTTCTTATAAGAAAACGTAGGGGAATAGACACAGATGGGACATTTCTTAAACTGATAGAAGCCATGTGTAATAAACCCATAGCCAATATCATACTGAATGAAGAAAACTGAAAGAATTTCTACTTACAGCTAAAATCTGATAAGCATGTCCACTCTCACCACTACTATTCAGCATAGTACTGGAAGTCCTAGCCAAGGCAATCAGGCAAGAGAGAGATATCAGGTAGTATCCAAATGGGGATAGAGAAGTCAAACTTGCACTTTTTGCTGATGATATGATCTTATATTTAGAACCCCAGAGACTTAACCTTGAGACACCTGGAAGTGATCCAGAAATACAGTAATGTCTCCAGATGTAACATCAAGGTCTACAAATCAGTAAGCTTCATACACACCAATAACAGTCAAGCTGAGAATCAAATCAAAGACACAATACCCTTCTCAGTAGCTTTGAAGAAAATGAAATACCTTGGGATGTAGTTAACAAATTACATGAAGAATCTCTTCAGACAGAACAGTGAAACACTGAGAAAAGAAACAGCAGAGGACATTAACAAATGGACAAACATACCATGCTCATGGCTGGGAAGACTCAATGTCGTTAAATATTGAGATTACCCAAAGCAGTCTACATATTTAGTGCATTCCCATTTAAACACCACCATCACTTTTTGAACTACTTAAAAAAAATAGTTCTTCAATTTATATGGAACCAGAAAAAACCCTGAATAGCCAACATAATTCTATGAAATAAAAACAAATCAGGAGGCATCATATTACCAAATATTGGGTTATACTTTAAGTCTGTAGTGATAAAAATAGCATGGTACTGTTGGTATAGAAATATTGATCTATGGAAGAGAATTGAGAAGCTAGTGAAGAAACCAGCCTCATATTGCCATTTGATCTTCAACAAACCAAACAAAAATATACAATGGAAAAAAAAGAATCCCTTTTTAATAATAGTGTTGAAAGAACTGGATAGCTACGTGTAAACGACTTAAACTGCACCCATACCTCTTACTATTTACCTGTACTGGATAAAATATTTAAATCTAAGACATGAAGCAATAAAAACCCTAGATGAAATTGTTGGTAAAACTCTTAATAATATAGGTCTTGGGAAAGAATTCATGAGGAAGATCCCACTAGTAATTGCAGTAACAACAAAAATAAATAAATGAGACCTGATCAAGTAAAAACATTTCTGTACAGGGTGGTGCCTGTGGCTCAGCAAGTAGGGTGCCAGCCCCATATACTGAGGGTAGTGGGTTCAAACCAGGCCCCAGCAGAACTGCAAAAATAAAAAATAAAAATAGCCAGGCATTGTGGCAGGCACCTGTGGTCCCAGTTACTCAGGAAGCTGAGGCAAGAGAATCACCTAAGCCCAAGAGCTGGAGGTTGCTGTAAGCTGTGTGATGCCATGGCACTGTACCGAAGGCGATAAAGTGAGACTCTGTCTCTAAAAAAAAAAAAAAGTTTCTGTACAGCTAAGGACATAATCAACAAAGCAAATAGAAAACTTTCAAAATGGGAGGAGATATTCACATGTTATAAATCTGACAAAGGGCAAGAGACAAGAATATACAAAGAACTCAAGCAAATCAACAAGAAAAGAGCAAACAATCCCATTAATGAGTGACCAAGAAACATAAACAGAACTTTTTCCCTAGAAGACAGACGAATGGCAAAAAAACAAATGAGAAAAGGCTTATCATCCTTAATCAACAGAAAAGTGTAAATCAAAACCATATTGAAATATCACCTAACGCTAGTGAGAACGGTACACATCTCAAAGGTCTCAAAACTGCAGATACTTGTAGAGTGCAGAGAGAAGGGTACATTTATGCACTGTTGCTGGGACTGCAAACTACTACAGGCTTTTTGGAAAGAAGTATGAAGAATCCTCAAAGAACTAAAAGTAGACCTCCCATTAGAACCCCTAATCACATTACTAGATATTTATACAGAAGAAGAAAAACAATCATTTTACCAGAAGGACATTAACACTTGAATGTTTATAGCAGCTCAAATCACAATTGCAAAGATGTGGAAAACACCCAAATGCCCATCAATCCTCTAATGGATCAATAAATTGTGGTATATGTATACTATGGAATACTATTCAGCCATAATAAGAGAGATATGGCATTTTCGCATTGTCTTGGGTGGGTTTGAAAAACATTCTCCTGAGTAAAATATCACAAGAATGGAAAAGTTAGAGTCCCATGTGCTCAGTTCTAATCTGAAGCCAGTAGATCAACAACTCTAAGCCTACAGGAGAGAAAAACACAATTAAATTCAAGAGGGAAGAGAATGGCAGAAGGGGGCTAGGCAAGGTCCCACCTATTTGGTAGAATGTAGGGGTATATCACACACTTTCTAAGTGAAAGACACGACTACAACTCAGACGAACTTTCCTTTACAAACACAAATAATGTAACCTAATTATATGTACTCTCCTACTACCCACCCCCCTACAAAAAAACAAAACCAACTAAACAAACAAGAAACCCTGAGAGGCTAGTGCATTCCTCAGTCCTCCATTCCTATGACATGGAATTAATGTCTAGTATATTACCTTTCATTGAATTTTCATATTCTTCCTTAAAATGGAATACACTTGTCAACCAAAATATTTGCACATGTTACTATTTTTATTTTGTATCTTTCAGAAAACATAATGGGCTTATAAAACATTTAGATTGTGCAGCTCAGTAAGTCCTACAAGACCCTTGATTCAATCCATTTTTCCAGGATCCTTCTCCAAAAGAGAGACGATTCTTCAGCAGTGCTTTGAAGATGCAGTAAGCTGAGTATCTTTAGGAAAGCATAGGTACATACCCTCCTCCGATTTGATGAGTTGCATGAATAGTTTTATGCAAAGCACATTTTGTTTGTTTTAAGAATGGGAAGTAAAATTAATTCCTTTTAACTACTTGTTAAATTCTAAGCCTACTATTGGGCTAGGCTGGAAATGTGAAGATGAGCATAAACAGAGAAGGGAGTGGCTGGTTTCATAGAGCTTGAAGGCAAGTACAGGAGATGGACATTCACTACATTCTCCCAGTGATGAGCACAGCATCACAAACAGAGTCAAGTACCTTTCAGACAGAAAAGAAGGCAGGAGAGAAGATAGTAATGAACCTGCTCTAAAATATGGTGAGGGCTTCCTTAAAAAGACAGTGTGAGATGTTGGGTGAGTGTTAACCAGTCAAAAGTTATATTGGTAAATGGAGGTCCAGGCAGGGAGAGTAGCATGTGCAAAGGCCGTGTGACAGGAAGAATCCTTCTTGTGGGTCTGTGAAGATGCCTTCACTTCATCACTAGCATTTAAGATAGGGCTGTAGAGAACATGCTGAGGGTTTTAAATTTCCTCCTATGAATGATATATGATCATTGAAATGTCTTAAATACTAGGGGTGACAGGATTCATTCTGCATGCTTAAATTACCACCAATTTAGATGTTGAGTTGTTTCTTAAACTCACTAACAATTCTGCAACCTGAAAATTTGTCCGAAAAAGTTTGTCCAACCAATTGATATACAGCCTTTGCAGGAGGCTTGATTCATGTAATCATATTAACAGCTGTTAGAAGTCCAATAACTACTTGTCCTACTGACTTTTGTACACATCTAGCTATCTACAAAAGGGAAATTGCTTTAGCTTGGCTCCTGGCATCATTTCCTTTTTATTCTTTCTTTGTATTTTTTTAAAAAATTTAATTTTAAAGTGCAGCCATTTGTTACAAACTTGCACATGACAGTTGCATTTTTTTCTCAGATGAAAAAGCAATACCATCTTGCAACTCAACATTTTCCTTCTATAGCAAATTGCCCACTTCTGCCAGAGCATCAGAGTGCTTTGGTAGCTCAATTTATGACTGCTACTCCAATACCGGTGTGAATTTCCCTAAAGGTATGATTTTGTGCCACCTTGGTTTCTCACTATTTCAATCTCCACCATCTGCTTCAACAAGACTGCCTGCCTGTGTTTGTCCCCACCCTAAAAAGAAAGAGAGTCCTGAGGGAATGAGATATATTTGGAGAGAATTTTATATTCTGAGCTACAATTCCCTGTTGTATAACTATTTGGCCTTTGGGACAAGAAGTCTAAGACCTGAATCTTTTTTCCTTGTACAAGCTACTAGCCTATCATCCATTTAACAAAGTTGGAACATAAACTGGAAAATACTGCCCCTATTTTGAGTTCAGGAAAGGAGGAAGGGAATGAGATCAACTTATTTCTCCACTACAGCTGTTTATTAGTGAGAACCAAAAGGGATCAATTCAGGATCATTATCAAATGTATTCTACCAAGAGCCCTTGTATGTCTACATGCCATGAAATAAGGAAATTGCTATATAAGCAAAATCATGTGGTTACCCCAAATGAGGAAATATCTATTTGCATTCATTCATTTCCCTAAAGTTCTTGGAAGGCAACTAGGCATCAGAGGAGAAAGATGACAGACAGAAATAAGCTGTATTTACAATGTGGTTGACCTATCTGAACCAGAATTTCATCAGTATAATAGAAAAAACACCCTCTTATGAACAGACAGGGCTGTTGTGATAATTTCTGCTGACTATATATCCCTGGAACAATTTTTCCCTATTGTTTTCTAGTTCCGTCTCTTATTTGTTTCCTTCACAGCACTAATCACAACTCAATTATTTTATGTATCTGTTTTTGGTTTTCTTTCTGCCTCTTGTGCTGGAACACAAGCTGCATGAAAGCAGAGTCCTCGCCTCTCGTCTCTTGCCCAGCACAGACACTGGCCCACTGGCAGGTTAGCACACATTCCAGGAGTAATGAAATGAGTGACAGCATGCAAAAATAAATGTAGGCAATTAGTCGTTAAGATTATTATATTTTTTCCCATTGGCAGCTATCCTGTCAGATAAGTTACATTTCTCCAAGGTTGTTTTCTTTTGTATTTAATCTGTAAAAAGAGGGTAATACCAGCTCTGTTAACACCATAAGGCTGAGACGGGGATCAAAAATAAAATGATGCAAACATATACAAATGTTTTGCTGTGTGGCTCGGTCCACATAGGCAAATGTTGTTCAAGGGTAAGGAAGAACAAGGCTGAGTATGAATACAAAAGAAGGGTAGGCAACTTGAGTCATGGAAGAGTCTAGTCTTTTTTCGTTTTTCTAAACAGACCAAAGTAGGATCTGTCACCACTATCGTCAACCACAAGGATGGCACCTAACCCCACTGGGCATTTACTGTCCTCCCCGAGACACAGTGCATTGTCATCCTTGTGAACAATCCACATAGTGGGGACTGTTGCTATCCCCAGTTTACAGATGAGGAATTGAGAAAGGGGGGGGGACACCTAAGTAATTTGCCTGGGGTGACACCATAGTAGAAGGAGCTGGGACTCAAACCCAAGCAGTGTAGCTCAAATCTTCTCCCATGAGTAAACTAGTGAAATTTCAAGGGGAGGAGGGGGGCAGCTTGAATCCTGTCTTTCTACATGTCGGAGACAGTGTTTAAACCCAGCACTGAGCTCTCCGTGCTCAGAATGGCAACTGTAAGTACTACCTGAGGAGGAGGGTGAGGAAATTAGCAGCCTCCACATGTGTTTGCCCACGTACCTAGATCTCCTCTTGTTAAAACAAGAGAGACAAAGTTAGAATAGCTCTAGAAAGTTTTTATCTGGGTTTATATATGTGGTTGATGTTTACCTTGTGAGCACATTTTATTCTGTAGGAAAATAAATATGACAGTACATGCCCCATAAAAACCCAAAATGCTTTTAGTATCCATATTTCTCTTTACAAGGTGTTGGGGGGGGCTCTATTACCAGAAAATTCTAAGGCAGGCTCTATTCTATGATGATACCCGTTAAGTCATTCCACAGCCCTTTCTTAACACCTACTAAAATGACTCTGAGCATCCAATCTATAATACTTAACATTGCTTATAAGAGATACTTGTTTACAAGGACTGTTGCTAAGAAGACCCATACACATTAATTCCTTGAGTTCAGGGAATTCCTCCTCATTAACAGCCAAGCCTGACAGACTTTCCGAATATGGAAAGGCCATAATTCCAATCATAATTTCTCAGAGTTACTGAGAAAGCAATGACACAGAACTCAAATGACTATGGCTTCTAGCATTTACAGAAATAGTTTTGTCTCAATCCCCCTGTGCTTTAAAGTTGGTATTCCACTGCCCGGCTTCATTCTGCACAGAATTAAGCACAGTTTCTTTAGACGGTGTGATGTGCTATGTGGCCAGAGGAATTTTAGGGAACGTGCTCTGAGTTAAAATGATGTGTGACAAGACTACTTTCATGCTGTGTCGGGTCAGTGATAAGAAATAAGGATTTATATAAATCAAGGTCAAGGTCTATCTGTAAAAATTTTTTTTCTTTTTTTTCAGATAGTCTCACTTTGTCACTCTGGGTAGAGTGCCATGGTGTCATAGCCCACAGAAACCTCAAACTCTTGGACTCAAGTGATCCCTCTGTCTCAGCCTCCCCAGTAGCTAGGACTCTAGGCCACCATGCCTGGTAGTTTTTCTAATTTTTAGTAGAGATGGGGCCTTACTCTTGCTCAGGTGGTCTCAAAATCCTGAGCTCAAGCAATCCACATACTTCAGCCTCCTAGAGTGCTAGGATTATAGGTGTGAGCCACCATACCCAGGCAAAATCTATTTTCTAAGGCTAAACATAGCCAGCCTCACCTTGGGCATCTGATGAAAATCTGGAAAGATGAGGTTTATGAGTTGACTGTTATGTCTGCACTGTTCAGTGAAGACAAGGACCTGATGTGCAATTCAACTACTTTGGTTGTACTTTGCCTGGTGCCTTAAGATAATATCCTAATATATTATTAATAACAGGTTATATCAATGAACATGCCTTTCAGCTCCCCTCCTCCTTTTTTTCCCCCTAAACCTGGCAGCTTGATAACTCCTTTTCATTGCATTTGGGAGGGATGGTCATAATAGAACACAGGAGAACAGCAAAATGCTCCTATAGCTCTCCTATAGCTACAACAATCATAAATAAAGGATTGAATCTTCAGTTTTTAAAAGCCCATGTTCTGTGATCAGGAGTAGGCTCTGAGCATCAAAAATTAGAGCCCCGAAGTTCTAAAAGTTTATTTCATATATAAAAGATTTAGAAGGATATGACTAGATCTAGGTTAACCCTTCCTTTCCCAGCCTACAATCAAGACATTGAGAAATGGAAGATGAGAAGAGAGAGATTCGTAAAAGTTAAATGTGGTTATAAACTCTTAGTACAAGCTCCTCCAGCCAGCATCACAGGAGAGCTCTAGCATTCATCACAATCACAGTGGAGGCTGGAAAGGCCCTAGGGCCAGGATCAAAAATGCATATGCTGTAGTCACCTTCACATCTTCCTTACTGAGGGCAGGAATAGACAAAGGCCTTTTCTGGAGATGGATTTGCAAGTAGTGAGAAACTGGAGAGAGATGCCAAAGGTGCCCTATAAATAATTTCCACGTCCTGAACTTGAAAAAGTTTCTTGTAAATAAGGTTTAGTCCCATGGCCTAGGTAGGATATGTGACTTTTCAAAGATTGATTCAATTTTGACAAAGCATAGGAATGAAGATTTTAAAAACAAATTATAGAAAACAATCAAAAGTTTTTTTTTTGCACTGGTGATTTTGTGGCTTGAGATTTGTACCTATTACCATATATGACTATAGGAAAGGCTGTGCTAATTGTCACTCTCAGAATGAAGCATTGTCTCATAATTGTGCGGATCTTTTTTCACACTTATCCAGTGGCATAAGCTACAATTAGCATGGCTGGTGACATGCTGCCTTCAAAAAAGAGGTTTTACCTTTTTGTCCTGAAATTCCTTTTAGAAAAGAATTATATTGATTTCAAAAGAATCCAAGAAGATAAACTTTCACATGTAAGTGAATTAAAAGCAAAGCTATAAAATTAGTATAACATTTAATTTTATGTGACTTAATGTTATACTAAAGTCTATTTTTGACCATCATTTTATGGAAACTAGTCTAGAAAGATAATCACCTTTTAAGAACACAGGGATTTTATTCAATAAAATGGGTGTGATGTTCAGATCATTTCAATTTGGAGAATTATATGTTAATTGGTATTTTCTCTACCTAATTTTATTATCAACCTTCCCCCCAAAGATACTATAAAATGTCTCAGCAAATCCATAAATTTGTGCTTTGAAATAGCCCTTCTGTGATGGATTTGTACTTTATGTTCATTTTTAAATAAATGAATTAATTACCAATCAACAGTTCTTAATTTGAAACGCTTACACCTTATACAAAGATAGAAACCAGACATTTAAGAGGTAAGTAGGGGAAGTTTTCAGGGTGATGGTAGCAACAGAAATGCCAAACAAGACTCTAATATTTAGAGATGAGTCAGAGAACAAATTTAACAAAGAGCCATATTAACACACCATCCTATAACGCATGCTCATAGAGATTAATCATAATTTATCTGAGCCAAGCTTCTGTTTAAGAAAACAAGGCACAAAGGTTTAAAAATACATTCTATTGAAGCTTCTCATCCAAATGGCTTCAGAAAGTCTTAGAGCACCACAGTGTTAGATGTCATTTATTATAACATTAGATGTGGATTCCTCTATCATATTAAGTAAATTAAGTGCTGCAATACAACATCTATATGGCAATTAAAGGATAATTCAGAATAAAATAATAAAATGACAGGGAAATCTAATTACTATCATAATAAGTTCTTTCTGCACATATATTCTCACTTACAGTTGTAATTCCCTTGTGTTGATAGTCTTGTTAACAAATTAAATAAATTCTTAGGAGCCTCGGTCCAGAGGAGCATAAGACTTTAGAAAAACATGGTTTATTCACCAATAGCATTTGTCAACATTTTTTTTTATAACCCCGCTAAAAGAATTTTACTTCAACTATTAACTTTGAGAATTTAGGTGTAAAAAGAAAACAAACAAATGAAAAAACACACAGCTTAAGGATTCTGACCAGAGTGTGCTATTTAGCACTTTTAGATATCTTTGCAAAGTAAAGCCTATTGATTAGGGTCACAAATCAAGACTGAGTATGTTTATTGTGTCATGTGAAAGCTCTAGAAATGGGATACAAAGGGTTGTCACAAAAAATGTTAAAAATGTATTCATCCTCTGTCATCTTAAAAGGAAAAGAAATCTCTTAAAGTCAAATTATACCTTCATAGGATGATGGATTTCTAAACGCTGATTTCCTTCTTTTCAGCAAGGATATAATTCTGAACTCTGATGAATCAGTATTCATTAAGTAGCACTTGGCAGAATAGTAATGTTAGTTAGACAAATGTTTCATGTAAGCTGTAAGACATGACAGCTAAGCCTTAAGATGTGGCCCAACCATAGGCAGAGGCATTCAGATTCTCAGAACCTCCTTGTGAATTTAAAGAATGCATTTGGGAGCTAAGACCTTGGGGATGCTTCTAACTACATGAGGGTCTGACTCATCAGAAGAAAATGAACGTTGGCATATGAGGCATTGAGTAAGTCCAGGGTCCATTGGTCCCTGGATACACATTCTGCATTACAGTGCTAGAAAGCCTGAAGCTTCAGAGTTCACTTACAACATAACATTAATTGATGCCTGTTTGCAAACTTTTGATACCCCAATACATCACTGCATACCATGCTCCCCAGTAAAGAGCTCCTGCCTATACTCAGGTGTTTTATTATGTTTGATATATACATCCTGATCTTCCCTCGGGAATGACATTTACAATAGAATCTTCTAGAACACCACATTCAAGCCAGAACAGCAGAAAACCCTTGTCATTACTGAGTTATTACTACGTACCAATATCACTTCAGTTCCTCTCCTTGAATTATCTCATTTAAGATGCACCACAACTTTGAATACAAAGTTTTACTATTCTCCTTTCAAAAATGACTCACAAGCATGATCATAGGCTTACCTAGAAAACAAGCCCAGCCCTCTTTGATTCCAAAATCTTTGTTTTTTAACCACTTAGATATAGTGATTTTCCAGACTCCGAGGTGGCCTCTACATTTTTTGTCAGAGGCATCACTTCAGTTGTATAATTTTCCTTCTTTCTGTGGCTTTAGTACCTGCACAGAAACATATATTCCCAGATATCACACTCTAAACTTAGCTTTGTATCAGGGGTTTACTGGCAAGTGTTAAGGGTGAACACACCCAGCTGGTGGGCTGTGGGTGAGTGAATATAAATAAAACTTGAATAAAATCACTTCCAATCTTTCTACCTCTAAAGGGCAAGTTGTCTGTGGTGAATTGTCTAGTAGATATTATTTTATTATGTTTACAGCTAGCACTGTCTCTACAAGAAAACATAGGTCTACTATGAAGTTGCATGGATGACTTACATACATGTCAATTGGAGTTTGTGTTTCCTGCAAGAGCACAGACCATACACAAACTCCAATTGATATACTCATCTGTATATCTGCTTGAGGAATGGCAGCCAAGATAATCCATGAGTAGGATGGTCCACTGATAAGGCTTGGTCTGTAACAGTGAAAAGTAGGACATTGCTAGGAAAGGCTCAAGGAACACTGGTCTCACTCTCAAATTTGGGAGATCCTAGGAACTGAATTTGAAGGAAAGTTGTGATGTTCTAATAATACTAAATAATGTGATAGCTTCCCTTGATTGAGGGACACTTATAAATGAATATGGATAATTCACAGGCATCATGATTACACAGTTGTTTAGATTGTTCCTCTATAAAAACACATGCGCACCTAACACCAAGTATGATTATGATTTATATACCATGTATCTTGTGTTTCTTAATCTATATTTGATATTTTTTCAATAGTTGTTCTTCTTCTCATGACTTATTACTTTCTTGTGATCTTAGAACTCACCATTATACCCTGACCCCAGGAATTTTCTCTTTCCACATAGTATATATGTCATTCCTTATGTTCAAAACTTCTCAAATGATTTATTTGGTATTGCTTTACTTGCAACTAACACGTAACAAATGTCGCTCATTATGGCTTAAGAGGTAATACATTCCAGAAGTAGAGGATTATAAGACACCATTATTCTTTAGGAGATCCTAGGCAAAGAAAGAGATCTACGATGGGGGAGACTTCTTCAGTCCTCAGATGGAATCATTCACTGTCCCCATGCTGCCAATGCACAGCCCCAGACTGCTTCACTGACCTCCACCTCCGGTTGCTCTCCCTAATGTGCCCATTTGTTTAATGTCCAAAATATGGTTACCATATTTGTTATTTAATTCAATTCATTGCTTAATTACTGTTTTCCCATGAATGATTATACTGTGGTTAATATGTTAGCATAGCAGTATTCCAGATAGTTTTTTGTTTGTTGGGAGGTTGGGCTTTGGGGGGACAGAGTTAATACTTTGCATGAAATATCTTATTTTATAACAGTGAAATTATTTTCTCTTTTGTCTAGTGATTTTTTTTTTGAGGTGAAATTCAAGTTTTTGTGTGAGTAGTACTATTATACCTATTTTGAGTGTCTTGCTTATACTATATCACATCATACCTTTGTTTAATTCTTAATAAACTGTTCACTTGTTAAAAAAAATATATGGTTACCAGGCAGTTTTCCCATATAGCATCCACATCCTTAGGCCTATCAGGGCCTCTCTCTCTTATCTCTCCTTTTCTCACTACAGTTGAAGATCCCTCATTAATGCACTGGAATCTGCCATCTCTCCACTGCTTCTCCTTCCCCACTAGTCTGGTCATTCTCAGCATGCCTTTTTTAAAAGTCAATATTTTTATAATAAATACCATTTTGTGAATACTATGTGTACCAAAGAAAGAGAGATAAATAGTTTGATTTTGAAAAAAGGAAGGACAAGAAAGAAATAAACACATGACCCCAGTACTCATGTCCAGTAAGTGGAAGAGTAAGACATATGATGATGGTGACCTCCAGTCAGCATGGTACTTGGTACCACAACAGAAAAAAATGGAGATGGGAGAATATATAAACAATTTAGAGCCATGGGTAATTTAGTGAACGTGATCATAGGTTATTTACATGAAAGGAGTATTATAGGAAGACATAAACAATTCTGTTCTCATATTGTTGAGTAGTGGTTTGGATAATGCCCTAATTCCCTTTCAGAAACCCAAATTCTCAATAGCACCACTAAAATATGGGTACAGATAAAAACAATGAATGTTAGAGCACATACAAAGACAAGGGCTTGGCTTTAGATGAGGACAATCTTAATGTCTATCAAACAATCCATCCACCTTCCAGGCAAAGAACCCAGCAAACTCTCATCAATTATCTGCATACTGGAAAAAGGGTGAGATCACATGTGTGGTACATATTTGAAGTTTCAGGAGAAAACTTCTAAATTCGGATCAAAAAATGTTTTCATATAGTAAACGAGAAAATCGCATGAAAGTTATGTCAATCAGTTTGATAAAAATATCACAGATTGCATGTGAAGCCCGCACACTGTGCCCCATGATTGAACTAATGTACACAGCTATGATTCAATAAAAAATAATAATAATAAAAAATAAAAATAAAAAAAAACAAAGTATCGAGCAAAACTACACTATATATTCTTTTATAATTCTAAATATTTTCCTGTATGAATAAGCATCTTTCTGAATTTATAGCATCATTTAGAGCATTTCAGTAAATATGCCTCAAAATCCTGCCTTTCTCATACTGAGAAAGGTATAAATTATGGAACATAATTGTTATTGTGAAAACAACATCTCAAAACTACAAATTATATGTGCAGACATGAACAACTTGATCTCCTCCAGCACCATAGTAGTTGGAGACTTTAAAACTCCTCTAACATTGTCAGACAGATCCTCTCAAATAAGCTAAGCAATGAAATTCTGAATTTAAACTTAATCATCCAAAATTTGGACTGAGAGAATGTACATACTCAGAGATTTAAAAATAGACTTGCCATTTGACCTTTATAATTCCTTTACTTGGTATACACCCAGATGACCAAAAATCACATTGCAACAAAGATATCTGTACCACATTGTTTATTGCAGCCCAATTCATAATTGCTAAGTCATGGAAGAAGCCCAAGTGCCCATCTGTCCACGAATGGATCAATAATTTGTGGTACTTGTTTACCATGGAATATTACGCAGCCTTAAAGAAAGATGGTGACTTTACCTCCTTCATATTTACATGGATGGAGCTGGAACATATTCTCCTTAGCAAAGTATGTCAAGAATGGAAGAAAAAGTATCCAATGTATACAGCCCTAATATGAATTATACATTTCACGTGAAGGCTACAACCCAATTATTGCACAAGAAGATGGGAAAAGGGGAGAGGGAATGAAGGGGAGGGAGACGGTGTGGGGAGAGAGGATAAAGGGTGAAATCACACTTGAGGTGCATCTTTGAAGGGTCAGGAGAAAACTACTAAATGCAGAACACAAATGTTTTCACATAGTAAATGAGAAAATCTCACGAATGTTATGTCGAACTGATGGATGAAAATATCTCAGATTTTATATGAAGCCCGCACACTGTACTCTATGATTGAACCTAATGTACACAGCTATGATTCAATAAAAAAAATATATTTAAAA
>CAUYON010003407.1:0-10614 GCA_963573935.1 Arctocebus calabarensis
TGTAGATGTCTGTTAAATCCAAATGTTGAATGGTTAAATTTAAATCCAAAATTTCTTTGCTTGGCTTCTTTTTGGAGGATCTATCCAGCACTGCTAAAGGGGTTTTAAAATCTCCAACTACTATGGAGCTGAAGGTAATCAAGTTGCTCATGTCTGTTAGTGTTTCTCGTACAAATTGAGGTGCATTCTGGTTGGGTGCATAAATATTGATAATTGAAATTTCATCATATTGACTAGTACCTTAAACAAATATGAAGTGTCCATCTTTATCCTTCCTTGTTTTGGTTGGTTTAAGGCCTATTGTATCTTTGAATAGGATTGCAACACCTGCTTTTTTCTGTTTTCTATTTGGCTGGAATATAGATGACCATCCCTTCACCTTGAGTCTATATTTATCTTTTAAGGTAAGGTGAGTTTCTTGTATGCAGCAGAAATCTGGCCTGAGTTTTTGTATCCAGTCAGCCAACCTATGCCTCTTTAGAGGACAATTTAAACCATTCACATTTATAGAAAATAATGATAAATCTTTAGAAAGTCCAGTGGAAATTTTTAATCCTTTCATCACTGTAGAAGTTGGAATTTGATAAAAAGTTTCTGGGTGAGTTTACTTTTGTGAAGGATTATGCTGCTCATTATGGAGAATAGGTCTGAGAATATCCTGGAGAGCTGGTTTAGTTATAGCAAATTTCTTCAACATGTGGATGTCATTAAAGTATTTAATTTCTCCATCATAAATGAAACTCAGTTTAGCTGGGTACAGGATTCTAGGTTGAAAGTTATTTTGTTTTAGGAGATTGAAAGTTGATGACCATTCTCTTCTAGCTTGAAAGGTTTGATCAGAGAGATCTGCAGTTATTCTAATATTCTTCCCCTTGTAGGTGATGGATTTCTTACGTCTGACTGCTTTCAGAATTTTCTCCTTAATATTAATTTTAGTGAACTTAATTATGACTGGGGATGACTTACTCGTGTTGAGTTGTGCTGGGGTTCTGAAACTGTCTGCTATTGAATTTCAGAATCTCTTGGCATGCCTGGAAAATTCTCTTTCATAATCTCATAAAGAAGAGACTCTGTGCCTTGTGACGCCACTTCATCGTTTTCAAGTATCCCTATAAGGCGAATATTGGTTTTCTTTGAGTTATCCCAGAGCTGTCTGAGGGAATGATCCGTTTTTGCCTTCCATTTCTATTCCTCTTTGTATGTTTGGGAGCGTTTGAAAGCTTTGTCTTCTGGGTCAGAAATCCTTTCTTCTGCTTGCTCTGTTGTGTTGCTGAGGGATTCTACTGTGTTTCTCAGATCTTGGAGGGCTGCAACTTCTTGTCTCAATGTGTCAAAATCTTGGTCATTTTGTCTTTGAATTCGCTGAATTCTTGAGACATCTTTTGGATTACTGCTTGAAATTCTGGTTGTATCTTTTCCTCCAATCTGTTGATCTTATTTGCTATCCAGATACTGAATTCAATTTCTGACATGTCAGCCATTTGTTTATGCATGGGATCTTGTGTGGTGTCGGCCTTATCATTCCTTGGGGGGGGGG
This sequence comes from Arctocebus calabarensis, assembly GCA_963573935.1. Taxonomy (NCBI): domain Eukaryota; kingdom Metazoa; phylum Chordata; class Mammalia; order Primates; family Lorisidae; genus Arctocebus; species Arctocebus calabarensis. Next base: position 1,538 of record CAUYON010003407.1, read on the forward strand.
GGATGATCTGCTCTGATTATTCATATTGCCAGAGTTTTTCCATTGATTCCATCCCATGATTATTTTTCACTGTTTCCTCTGGCCGTTCTCAGAGTTGGGGAGATGTCTCTCCAAGATTGGACCCTGGTGGCATCACTCTATTGTGGGAAGGTATTTGTAGGAAGTGACCTAGGGTAGCTCCTCTGGGGCTGCCCCAGCCAGCGAGTTGTGGCTGTGGGAGAAGCTCTGGAGTGGAGCGTGTCAGACATGGACCCAGCAGCAGGGCCGGGGATGTTGTCCACGGTTCTGGCAATGGCTGGATCCCAGTGGCTTAGGCAGTGAGAGTGGGTGGCTCCAGCAGTCTCTAGTCAGGCTGAGGGCTCCGCAGAGAGGTAGGGAGGGCCTCGGAGGGAGGGTGCGGGGTTGCGTGACTTCCCGAGTCCCTGGCCAGACAGACGGAGCTGGTGAGGAATCAGGGAGGGAAATGGAGGGAGGACACGGGGTGTGTAGCTATGAAAGACCCTGGCTGGGGCAGCACTGGCCAAGGTAGGGTTGGGGGTCTTGGCAGTGTGGCCTGTGGCAGAGTCCCATGCATTTGCAGGAGTCCTTGGAGTGGGGTGGGCCCAGGTGCCGAGGCGGCACTGCCCACAGTGGGGTCATTTACTCCCGCCGCAGACCCTGGACTGGGGCAGGCCTGGGTGCCGAGGTGACACAGACTATGGAGGGGTCACTCACGCCCGCCATAGTACCTAGAGTGGGGCAAGCCTGGGTATCAAGGCAGCATGGCCCACGGTGGGGTCTCTCACAGCCACCAGCATCACTGATGGGGGTGCGGGCCTGGGTGCCAAGAAGGCAGGTCACTCACTCCTGCCTGTGTCTCTGGGGTGGGGCAGGCCTGGGTGTCGAGGTGGCACCACTCATGGTGGGTGGATACTTTTCCTTTCAGATGAATTTTGTTACCTGAAGCTTGCTTTCTTGGAGTCGCAGCTTGCCTCAGCAGAGGTGATCTGCAGCTATCACTTCTCTCTCAGCTGGGCTCTCAGTCTTCAGCTCTATTGGGCATTTTCTGGACGTTATCCTTCCCCTTGGTCAGGAACCTCTCTCAGGAGCTGCTTCTAGATAGCCATCTTGTCCCTCCCCCTGCTTATGTCCTATTGTGTATTTTTAAAAGTTGCAGTAAGCTAAATTTAACTTATTACTGAAGAAAAGTTTTCTAATACATTTAATGTAGTCTAAGCATTGTAGAGTATTTATAAAGTCTATACTAATATGCAATAATGTACTTGGTCTTCTCACCACTCATAACTCACTAACACAATCATAGCAACTTCAAGTTCTGCAAGCTGCATTCATGGATAAATACATAGGTGTACCATTTTTTAATCTTCTGTACTATATATTTTTTTTGTATGAATATTTTTCAAGGTTATATTCTTTTTTAAAATTTCAGATTAATATGAGGGTACAAATGATTAGGTTACATTGCTTGCATTTTAAAAGTAAAGTTCAGGTTGTGTTTGAGTCCTTCTCCCAGGGGTAAGCAGTCCTTACATTGCGCACCTTACGTGAGCATTTACCAATCACTTTTCCTCTTCCCCTTTCCCCTTTCTCTCCTCTCCTCTGGCCCCATTTGAATTTAATTATCTTTTTCTCTTGTGTGGGCATACAGTTGTTTACCTATTGGTTTCATGATAGTATTGAGTACATTGGATATTGCTTTTCCACATAGTGCTGGAAGCTCTAGCTAATACAAACAGGCAAGAGGATATCAAGGGTATTCAAATGGGGACAGAGGAGGTCATACTAGCTGTTTGATGATGATATGATCTTATACTTAGAAGATCCCAGGGACTCAACCACAAGACTCCTGCACATGATCAAGGAATACAGTAAAGTCTCAATATATAAAATCAATGTCCACAAATCAGTGGCCTTCAGTAAACCTTAAGTAGCCAATGAAAGGCCACACTAAAAATCAAATCAAAGAAATAATATCCTTCACAGTAGTCTCAAAGAACAGGAAATATCTAATAATATACCTAAGTAAGGATGCAAAGAAACTCTAAGAGAGAACTACATAATCCTGAGAAAAGAAATAGCAGAAGATGTTAACAAATGAAAGAACATACTGTGCTTGTGGCTGGGAAGAATCAACATTATGAAAATGTCCATTCTACCCAAAGCAATCTACAGATCTAATGCAATCTCTATCAAAGCACCAATGTCATACTTTGAAGAACTTGAAAAAATAACACTACTCTTCATATGGAACCAGAAAAAAACCCAAATAGCCAATGCAATTCTAAGAAATAAAAACAAATCTGGAGGCATTACATTACCAGACTTTAGGTTAGACTACAGGTTGACAGTGAGCAGAACATCATGATACTGGTACAGAAATAGAGATATAGATCTACAGAACAGAATAGAAAACCGAGAGATGAAACAAACCACACATCACCATCTGATCTTCAATAAATCAAAGACAAACATACACTGGGGAAAAGAATCCCTATTTAATAAATGGTGCTGGGAGAACTAGTTAGCCACATATAGAAGACTGAAACTGGACTCATACCTTTCACCACTGACAAAAATTGACTATTAGGGGATAAAATATTTAAATTCTGTACTGTATTTTTATTTGACCTTTTCTATGTTTAGGTATGCTTAGATTCACAAATACTTATAATTCTGTTACAGTTGTCTACAATGTTCAGTAGAATAATATGCTATAAAGGTCTGTAGACTAAGAGCAATATGCTATTCCATAGAGCCTCCGTGTGTAGTAGGCTATACCATGTAGGTTTTTATAACCTGTGATGTTCACATAATAATGAGGTTACCTAATGATGCATATCTCAAGACGTATCCCACTTGTCAAGTGACATGTTGACTGAATTTTAAATTAAGAAGTATGATTCTGGCTCGGCACCTGTGGCTCAGCGGGCTAAAGCACCAGCCATGTACACCTGAGCTGGTGAGTTCAAATCCAGCCCGGGCCTGCCAAACAACAAATGACAGCTGCAACCAAAAAATGGCCAGGCGTTGTGGTGGGCGCCGTAGTCCTAGCTACTTGGGAGGCAGAAGCAAGAGACTCGCTTGATCCCAGGAATTGAGCTGTGATGCCACAGAACTCTATCCAGGGTGACAGCTTGAGACTCTGTCTCAAAAAAAAAAAAAAGAAGTATGATTCTTCTGGGTTTATTCTTTTTGCTCAAAATTATGTTGGTTATTACTATTCATTCTTATTTTGAAGTTGTTTCTCAGTATGTCTTATCTTCCTAACTAGACTTATAAGCTTCCTGAGGCCAGAGCTCATGATGAATGAGTCTTTTCTTCTTTTACTATGCCTAATATAGTCCCTTGCACATGGTAGGCTTTCAATAAAAATTTGTTGAAGGAATTTATAAGTTAATGATAAGGGGCTAGATTGCTCTGAAAGAGTAATTGATGATCTTTATACAAATGCAGCAGGAGCTAATATGTACATACATTCTTTTGCAAGGTTATTATCCTAAATTCATGTTTCTTACAAAAAGATACCACGTGATTGAGATTTTATGTCTTTTTGCTCATTTAAGTAAGAATTGAGATTATTTCAGATTCATATATACTGCTGTCATTTCTATTTTTGGCTCTGTTTTGAAGCTTTGCATGCTCATTTAGCTATAAAAAAGAATGAATATATCATTCCCTTTTCCTTACAATCAGCACCCTCTCTGGTTATTGATTTCCAATGGGGTGAAATGAATTTAAAAGCATGTCTAGGTAATGTACTTATTTTGATTGTTTTGGATTTCCAAATGCGTGTGGCTTCTGATGAGCTTGGAATAATGTCACAAAGAATTTACTTATTCATTAGTTCATTTGGACTTACACTTTTGGCAGATAACTTCCTCTTTGTATGTTTTTATTAAAAATCATTTCCCTTTGAGAAGCTGTGCCCTTCACTTTTCTCTGAATAAACATTTGAACACCTTTTTAGATTGCTCTTCAATCTATGACTGTAAGTGGAACTATGTCATGGCTTTAGCTGATGCAATTTTTAAAGTATTTATTGTTGGAATAACATTTTCTCAAGGAAGTATTTAAATAAAAGAGGTAATAATGTAGTACTTTTTCTGTAATGATTAAGTTACATTGTTTGTGTTTGTTAGGGAAAGTTCGAGTTGTAGTTGAGCCCTTCATCCAGGAGGTATGCTATATACTCCTACATTGTACCCATAAGGTAAGAGCACACCAAACCAATGATATATTTCTTGAAGAAACATTTGTCTTCAAGAACAACTAAAACAAAGTACAGGAACAGAATAATGCATACTTATGATTGACTTAGTATTTGTAATTCACTTAATGTTATTATTTTGGCTAAAGCATTTCTTCTTAAGTCTCTTTTAGTCATAGTCACTTTTTCACCTTGTATATATGGTAGGTTCTTTAAAGGAAAATCATCAGGGAATTCCATATCTTTATTTTTAGCTGTTCTTCAAATTTAATGCTATAATAATGATTCTATATAAATTAATGAGTATGGTTATCAGAGGCTCTTTTTCTTTGAATATATCATTCCCTTTCCTTACAAAATTATTATGTATATAGTAAAAGAACTGAAAAAACCTTTTTTTTTCTTTTTTTGAGATTGAGTCTCACTTTGTGGCCCTTGGTAGAGTGCTGTGGTGTCATAACTTATAGCAATCTAAGACAGTGACTCTCTTGCCTCACCCTCCTGAGTAGCTGGGACTACAGGTGCCTGCCCACTTAATGCCCAGCTATTTTTATTTTTTATTTTATTTATTTATTTTGAGACAGGGTCCCACTATGTCACCCTCGGTAGAGTGCTGTGGCATCACAGCTCACTGCAACCAACCTCAAACTCTTGGGCTCAAGCAATTCTCTTCCTTCAGCCTCTCATGTAGCTGGGAATACAGGCACCCACCACCACCACACCCAGCTATTTTTGTGTGTGTGTGTGTGGTTGTTTGTTTTTTTGTTTACCAGGCCCTGGGCAGGTTCGAACCCACTAGCCCCAGTGCATGTGGCCTGCACCTTAACCACTGAGCTATGGGTGCCGAGCCACCCAGCTACTTTTAGAGACAGGGTCTTGCTCTAGCTCAAGCTGGTCTTGAACTCATAAGCTCAGGTAATCTGCCCACCTTGGCCTCCCAGAGTGCTGGGATTGCAGGGGTAAGCCACTGCGCTCAACCTTGAAAAAAATTTTTTAAGCTATAAAGAAAAAATAAAAATTATTCATGATTCTCCCTTTGAGAGACAATCATTATTCTAAATATTTGTCAAGGAAATCAATATCTAGATAACAGTTAAGGATGCATGTAAATCTGGGTAAAATTAGACTTAAAAATATGACTTCCACTCTGGCAGCAGTTTTCACATTAGATTAAGTTAGGGACAACTTAAATGCCCACATCAAAGACAGAAAGATCACAAAGTAACAACCTAATGTCAAACTTCAGGGAACTAGAATAAGAACAACAAACCATACTCAAAGCCATCAGAAGAAAAGAAATAATGAATGTCCAAGTAGAACTCTATTAATTGGGAAAATATATGTACAAAGGATTAATAAACAAAAAATTGGTTCTTTGAAAAGTAAACAAAATCAATGGACGTCTTGTAAGATTAACCAAGAAGAGAAAAGACACCTAAGCTCAACCAGAAATGAAAAGGTTAATCCTTTCCTGGATTGGTGCGTATTTAGATTGTTTGGCGATTGTAAACTGAACTACGATAAACAGTCTAGTTCAAATGTCCTTATGATAAACTGAATTTTTTTCTTCTGGGTAGATACCCAGTAATGGGATTGCAGGATCAAATGGGAGGTCCAATTTGAGTTCTTTGAGAATTCCCCATACTTCCTTCCAAAAAGGTTGTATTAGTTTGCAGTGCCACCAGCAGCATAAAAGTGTTCCCTCCTCTCCACATCCATGCCAGCATCTGCCGCTTTCAGATTTTGTGATGTGGGCCCTATCACCTCACTGGGGGTAGGTGATAATATCTCAGGGTAGTTTTGATTTGCGTCTCTCTGATGATTAAGGATGATGACCATTTTTTCATATGTTTGTTACCCACTCATCTGTCTTCTTTAGAGAAGGGTCTATTCATCTCTCTTACCTAGTAATATATAGGATTGTTGGCTCTTTTTTTGTTGACTAATTTGAGTTCTCTATAGATCCTAGTTATCAAGCTTTTGTCCAATTCATATATGCAAATATCTTTTCCCATTCTGAAGGCTGCCTATTTGCTTTAACAAGGTATATATGTATACCATGGAATACTATTCAGCCATTAAAAGAGATGGAGACTTTACATCTTTTGTATTAACCTGGATGGAGGTGGAACACATTCTTTAGTGAAGCATTACAAGAATGGAGAAGCAAGAATCCAATGTACTCAATTCTAATATGAAGACAATAGATGACCTAATACATGGTAGGGGGTGGAGGAATGAGGGAGTGGGGAAAGGGGTGGAGGGAAGGGGAGGAGGGAGAGGGTTGGGGGAGTCACAGTATATAACACACCTCTTGGGGGCAGAACACAATTATAAGAGGAAATTTACCTAACAAATTTAATCAGTGTAATCTAATTCTTTGTACCCTCAATGAATCCCAAACAATAAAAATGTGGAACCCCCATTTCCTATGCCTAGGTCAATTTCATGTGAATTTCCTAGGCCTCAATTCCATGAATGGACTGTGTCCATTCATTGATACATTCATTCACTTTGCCCCCGCAGAAGGGGCTGTGTTCATTCATTGATACATTCATTCACCTTGCCCCCGGGGGAAGGGACTGTGTTCATTCGTTTCCTGGCCAAGGAACTCATACACCTATATATACCCCGAGACTAAAAGCCTAAAGGGGGAAACAGGGAAAGACCGGGAGAGAAACGGAGAGAGCTTTTCTCTCCCCACTTGAGTTCTCTCTCTCTCTCTACCAGGAGCTTTAGTGTTTTCTGTATTCTTTTCTATAAATAAATTCTGTCTTACCACTGGGGGGAAAAAAAGAAAAGGAAAAGAAAATGCCATGAAGGCTATGTTAAACAGTTTGATGAAAACATTTCAAATTGTATATGAAACCAGCACATTGTGCCCCTTGATTGCACTAATATACACAGCTGTGATTTAACAAAAAATAAATAAAATAAAATAAAATATTTCAAACTGTATATACAACCAGCACATTGTACCTTATGATTGCATTAATGTACACAGCTATGATTTAATAAAAAAAAAAAGGAAAACAAATTACAGGTACAAAGCCTATCAACTAGAGGATGGGAGACCCCTCCCCCAAGCAAGAGGGCTGCCGCAGTCTGAGACCATGCAGAGAACAAAAGACCTCTCATTTTACCTCACTGGAAAGAGCAGCAAGGACCTAAACTCTAGATCTCTTTCTCCAGGGAAGTCTCTGCTCGCCAGCCCCAGGCACCTAGACCTATGACACCACCCGCCAGGCATAAAATTGAACAGCTATTTACCCCCACAAATCCAAAGTGCCAGTCCACCCTTCCCCCCTCGCATGGCAGTCTGAAATCCTGCCCCCTGCAGACCACAGAGTGTTTGGTCTTTTCCTGAGAGATCTGAGCATAGTGTGGACCACCAACCATCAGGACGGAATCTGTGACTAATCTCAAGTAACAGGGTGTGAGAAGAAAGGGACACTCAGTGGGAGGAGAAACAGTCCCGTTTATGAATAAGCCCAGCCAGTGCTGGTATTGACCCTCAGTTCAGGTTGTGTCTGGCAGGACGGGGTGCAGAACCCACAGCGCTGACAGCACCCATAGTGGGAGCGTGGTTGCTCCTGTGTAGACTGAGTTCAGCAGACAGGGCTGTGTGGACTGAGTTCAGCAGAAAGGGCTGGACCTGCAAGCAGAGGATTGCTAGGTATGGACTGAGACCTGAGAGCAAGGGCATGGTCTCCTGATGTCACCAGAACCCTCCAGTGGTGGCTTACTGGGTGTGAACCAAGACCTGAGGGCTACGGCGTGGTCCCCAGTCTCCAATGGGGCTGGCGAGCAGAGGCTTACTAGGTAAGGACTGAGACCTACTGATAGAGTGCAATGCCCTGTCTCTGACAGACCCTGCGAACAGAGGTTTGCCAGGCAGGGGACTGAGACTAGCAGACATGGTCTCCTGACTCCATCTGGTCTGGCAAGCAGAGGCTAGCAGGGTGTGGACTGAGACTGGTGGGCAGGGGGGTGGGGCAGGGGGGGTTCCAACTGGGCCTGTGAGCAAAGAAGCAGACAACAGTGCAGACTGAGTCTGGTGGGCAGGAGTGTGGATCCCTGGCTCCAATTGTGCTGTTGGAGACCCTTAAATCCCTCTCTGTTGAGCAGGGTTTGCACTGCTTGAGACAATTCAATTGGAACCCGTGTCTGGGGCTATCCACTTGGGGATATTCTGAGGTTGACCTTCAAAGTTCTATAGTGGAAAAGAACTGTAGTGTGGGGGCTGGGTGCCACAGCTATTTGTATTTCTTCATAGTCGAGATTTAAACCTAATATTGTGCTTTCTTAGGATAGGGTAGAGGTTGGCTGATATCAAAACAAAGCTAGCTTGCACTATCTCACCAAGCAGGTCCTCACAGTCTCCAGTCAAAACTCTGACAGGGGCCTTTGTAGGGTTGTAGCCACAATTACAAAGCCTAGCACTTTGGTAAGGGGTTATATCTACTACCTGAGAACCCCAATTCAATCTCACCCTACAAGTTCTAATAACCAAATGGTGGAAAATAAATATGATGCGGACTGAACAGAAGAACTGTGGCAACATGAATAACCAGAGTAGATCAACTCTCTCAAGGAATGACAAAGGAGATACAAATGAAGATGCCATGCATAAACAAATGGCTGAAATGTCAGAAATCGAATTCAGAATATAAATTGCAAATAAGATAAATGGAAGAAAAGATAGTAATTGAATTCTAAAGAGTAGTTCTAAAGTTTTCTCAAGAAATTAATGAATTCAAAGCCCAAGTCACGAAAGATAGGGACATAATGAGAAAAGAGATAGCAGAGCTCAAGCAAACAAAAAAGTTAGTTAGGAGCTCCAAAATACAGTAATAGAGTTCACCAGGCA
>CAUYON010003411.1:0-13002 GCA_963573935.1 Arctocebus calabarensis
TACCTCTTTTGTGTTTACATGGATGGAGCTGGAACATACTCTTCTTAGCAAAGTATCTCAAGAATGGAAGAAAAAGTATCCAATGTACTCAGCCCTAATATGAAGCTAATTTATAGCTTTCATATGAAGGCTAAAACCCAATTATAGCACAAGAATACAGGGAAAAGGGAAAGGGAGGGGTGGGGGAGGATGGGTGGAGGGAGGGCAATTGGAGGGATCACACCTACGGTGCATCTTAGCAGGGTACTGGGGAAACTTACTAAAGGTAGAGTATCAATGTCTTTATATAGTGATCAAGAAAATGTCATGAAGGCTATCTCTAACAGTACCATCAAAATATTTCTGATTGTATATGAAGCACATTGTGCCCTATGATTGCACCAATGTACACAATTATGATTTAATAAAATTATTAAAGAAAAAAAGATCACAGCTGGTGGATGCCTGCTTTACCCTTCCTCTTATAGACGAGCACATTCAGGTTCACTGTGGGGAAGGGACCCTCCATTTGAAACCAAGATTTAATCCTAGTTCTGAAAAAAAAACAACAAACAGGCAACTCTTCCTTAGGAAATATGTGTTAGAGTCAGGGAGAGGCACATATTCAATAACAAACTTAGTTCCACAAAAATTTCTCTCCTGGCTAGCAGAAAAGTAAATGTATCATTTTTGAGGATTATAATTATTTTATTACTTATTCATTTTAATTTTTCTATGACACATGACTAATGAAGTTTTAAGTATATTTATCCTACAGACAATGAGCAGCTATCTTGTTTAAATATAAACTTACATAAAATGTCTTAATGTTTAATAATTCAAATGAGGGAAAAACATTAGAAACATATACTGGAGGTAGATATGCTTTTTCAATAAAGTCCCACAGACCATATTTTAATTCTCTTACCCCCTAGGTATCTGGAGAAATAATGGCTCAGAATACTAGCTCTTACAGGCAAAACACAGTTCAGGGTAAATTCTGAAACAAAGTCAAATGATGTAGACTCTTTAAGGACCACTAATTGCCCCAAACTCATTAACAATAATAATGTAGCCTCTCTTTCTTTGTAAAATTTTGATCTTTCCTTTTGCTATAGCATAATACCATAAGTTAACACTTTACATGAAAACGCATTTCCAGGAAAATCCTGTTGGACTGCTGTACGACAATAAATACTGATCTCTGGAACAGAAGGAAACAGCCTTAAGGAATAACATGGTCTACATTTTAAATGGGGTGTGTTGGTTTCTTTTGTATCTAGTATAGAAAAAGAAGAAATAAAAAGACAAAGACACTTTCAAAAGACTTACTGGGACACTAAAATAAATAAATAAATACTGAAAAGGTTAATTTCCCCAAAGAATAAAATTAAACTCCTCAAACCCAGGATGGTAAAAATAGATGTTATTTTATTCAATTGAATAAAGGAATTCTAAACATGAATATAGCACATAATAAAAGATGACATGATAGTCTTAAAGGACCCTTCGATCTAAGGCAGGCAGCTTATAAATTAAGGGTATGTATATTCATGCAATGCAAGTATTTGTCAAAATTTTTATAAATAATTTTATAGTTTCCTCCTTCCACACAAATATATTCCCAGGGCATGGATGAATGAGGAACTGCTTTAATAGGAGAAAAGCTGCTACAAACAATAATAAGTACTTTTTTCCTTCTCTACATCTTTCTCACCCCAGCTCTTCTAAAAGGGATAAACAGACAAAACCATTCCAGAAAACAGGGGCCCAAGGGGAAGTCTCACTTGGCATACCTCCCCCCTTCATTGTAATCATTCATTCAGCAAACATGTATTGACTGTACACTATGCAGCATGCAAGCTGCTAGGGGCTGGAGATATGATAATGAGCATAATACAGTTTCTTTCTTCAAGGAAATTACTGTCTAGGGGGAAGAGACATCTACAGGCTATTACAACATTGCACACTGAGTTCTCCCCTCTGAATACCATATTCTGTGATAGCAAGGAAAAACATCAAGAATGCCTGGATTTTGAAGAGATGCAAAAATTCTGTGTGGGAAAGGGGAGAGAAGGTTGAGATCAAAGTTAACTTTGGATATCTTTTTAGATCAGGAAATGGAGCAAGATATTCCACAACCACTTGACTCTCTGGGCCTTCTCCCCCGACTGCATTACGCACATCCACCCCGCCTGTTCCTCCATACACAGGGCTCAAACAGTCATGCTAATTGTTTTTGTGTCCTACAGATAAATCTTCAAAAATTCTGAGCACCATATGGCTGCAAAGTAGTGTCTCCCAGAGAGTCCTCATTCTCTTTAAACCAGGATCACAAGCTCTTCAGTAGAAGTTTCGTCAGAGACATTGGGATAAATAGTTATCAGCCCAAGATAAGAAGCGATACAAACCAATACATTTTCAAAGGCAATTAGTAAGTAACTATAAGCTTAAAACTGTGTTTTACTATTGTCCACATTGAGAAAATAAGAGGAAGAAAATTTTATGGAAGGATTTATATAAAATATTTATGTGGTGAAAGGGATGTGAGAGGAATCTTCTATGCCCAAAGGGGAGGGAAAACACATCTTTGTTCTTCAAGTCAAGAGGAAGGAAAGTCAAAGGGATCTCAACCAACAGAGAAGCCACCCAGGAGACTAGTATCTGACTTTCTAGAAGGTTTAGTGAGCAGGGAGATGGGCGGAAAGGCTGCTTTGATGAGCAAGAGATGCAGAGTTGCTTGTCTTTTGGAACTGGTCTGTCTTTTCACAGTTTTTATGGGCACAGAGTGCACAAGAATTTCCTTTTTGACCAGATGTTGGCACTAGAAATGAGAAAGCCAACTTGGACACATTTAAACTTGCTGAAGAACAGTGCCCTGAGAGACGCCATCTGGAAAGGCCCTGGAACTCCAACAAAGAGAATCTGGGTAGAAGACAACTCTGAAACACTGGAACTTGGGCGGCCAACAGTAAACAAGAGGAAAAAGCATCACTCTCCTCAGGGGAAGTCTGACCGCACACACACAGTGGGAGCCTCTGGAATCCCACAAAAGCAACTTGCGGAGACTCAACTTTGAACAGCTGCAAGCCCACAGAGTGCAAGGCCAGCTTGACACTACCCATCAAGTAAACCTTTCCTTCCCTCTTTCCTCTTCTTTCTTCAGCTTTTAGGATCAGAAACCAAATAAAGCAAAAGAAGGAAAAGAAGAATAAGTAAAAAGCCTGGAAAAGAGATGCTAGGAAAAATTGTCTGAAAGTTAGAGAAGGAGCTAAAACATAATCACGTGTGCATTGCCTGTCCCTCTGGAACACGACCTAACAGGTTTACCCATGGGGAATGATTTGTTGTTTGATTATCTCCCCTGACTAGGGCTCAAACTCTGGAATGTCAAATTAACTTATAGATTCCTATCCAGGAGAAATTATAACCCCAAAGTATACAGTTCTAAGACACTACCACTTGGGAATTTAGGAAACTGAACCCAGCTTTCTTTTTCTAAGTCACCAGATCTATTCCTCAAATGTTTTTAAATCAGTTTTACCATGCTCTTGATTCCCCTCAATAAGCTACATACATTTTTGACACGTCCCCACTTTATAATTACTTGAAAGTCATCTTTAAGCTTTTAAAAAAATGCTTTGATAGAGAGTTCTCTGTCCCTCATCGCCAACCACCAGCCTGCAGCAGAAACCCAGTCACGGAAAGAAAAAAGACTGAATGTAATTCAGCCCCCAAGTCTTTATTATTACACGTGACTGTTCTAATTTCAGAACTGCTAATTTATATTGTCAATATAAAGTGACTTTAAAAGTTCTGTTACCTGAGAGTGATCATAAATGTCATGCATCTGTCAAAATTATATTTTCAGAGAAAGAAGCACACTTCCTTCAATGCATTTTTTAAGTAAAAGGACAAGAGGAGATTAAAAAAAAAAATCTTGCCTTTGATTTTTTAAAAAATCCCAGGAGTTGTATTTATTCTGCTTACATTTAACTCTAGTCTCCTGAACTACAGAAGGATGGTAGAGAGTTCACATGCACCACTCAGAAGGAATAAGAAAAGGTATTTCTTTGTTCTTCTTTTTAGTTTTATGTCTCATTTTTTAGTAAAAAAGGGGGGGAGTGTTTTATGCATGTTATTAGATATAGTCCTAAAACAATGAAGTTACTCAGTAACTTGAAGATATTATCACCATTATTGTTTTTCCTGTAGACTCTTAAGCTTTTTTGTTGTTCAGACACTATAGAGATGCACATTTTATAGATATTCCATGTGTTTTTTTTTCAAAAATGTTTTTGATATAATTGATAAAGTTTCCTATTAAAGATAGTCTATTTAAATTCTAAGCACTATGCATGATAGGAAACAAACCAAACCAGGCATTCATAAAACATACAAGTAAGGCCCCAAGGTGAAATTTTCATCAAGATCATTTCATCTTAATTCTACTTTTATCATTTTTCCAAATGATAAAAAATGATACCAATAATGTATTTTTCTTGTGCAATTATACAAGCAGATGGGATCTTATTATAGATTTTTTTGCATAGCAACAGTAAGATTAACTATAACCAAAGTTGAGATGACCTATAAAACCTGGCACAGTTTGTGCCATACAAGATGTTAACATTTAACATCCCAAACACAGAAATTCAAATGAACTGAAATGCAAAACTACAAAGAAATAAATGAAACTTGTTAAAATACCTTTTCATTAAACATAACCTTTGAGCAGCATATCAAAAAAAGGCATTTAAGTCAATAAAAGTAGCAATGCATGAGAATGTAAAATTTATAATTCACAATGGGGGAGTATAATCCTTGGAAACAAGTAAGAAATTTTGGGTCAGAGGATCTACAGAGATTCAAGTTATAAGCTTCCTACTTAATGGCTGGGAAATTATAGAGATAAAAATCATGTACATTATTTTAGCCTCCATTTCATCACAAGACCTACTGCAAAGTCTTTCTGAGAACGTGAAGTACTCTCTACACTTGTAAATATTGTTCTCAGGCTAATTATGATTAAAGTTTCTGTTTGATACATATTCTTTTTATTTTAGGGGGAAAGAGAGTCAGAATAATATAAAGCAGATTTTTGAAGACTGTAATCAATTATGAGAAGAAGATGAAATGTATTATCTTTGAAAGCTCCAATCTGACTGAGACTTTGAACTTGAGAAATGAAGAATCTGGAGAACTGTAAATGGAAGCTTCTCTGCTGCTGCTTCTCCTGAACACAGCTTCTGCTCATTGCTGGCCAATGGAGTGAGAAGACAAGGAACACAGACAACACCCAGCATAGCAAAGAGCCAAGTGCAGCAGCTTTTACCAATCACAGGCATTGTCTCCCAGAGAGCAGAACTCTAGCCAAGCAAGCACGCAAAGTTCTGGACCTCAAGGAAAGACCTTCTCCTCTGCTTTTTCCTTTCCTGAATCTACTGCAAACCAATGACAGAAGAAACTGCAATGTAGGAATTACAGATCCATCATCCCACAAGACTGCACGTTGCTGGGCATGACAGAATAGCTTCTGCAATATTTAGCTCTTTAAGTGCCTGATGGGAGCCCCTAGATAACACCCTGCTTTTTCAGACTGCAGCTAGCTTCTCTGAGACAGGAACTAAAAGAAGAAAGAAGTTAAAACTCAGAAAGAGACAAAGGAAGAATATGAAGTTTCTCGTCTTTTAAGAAAATATCTTGTTCTTTGGAGATACGTTTTAGAAATAAAATCACATGATTTGAATTATTTTATTGCATAAGAAGATATTCTGTAGCTTCTGGAGTAAAAACTGAACAATAGCCAAAAAATGAAAACAAAACCCCAAAGCAAACAGACACAAATTTATTTATAAGTAGCAAACAGTAACATTGGACTACTAAGTAACTTATTATGTTAAGGTAGTTTCCCCTGCACTTTCCTGGAAAGTCCTGAGAAATACAATACCCCAAAAGGTAAACAAAATATAATGGGTCAGATGATATCCACATTGCAGATTTATAGCTGCTGCTTATAATTTTGGAAAACAGTGGATATTGCCACTTACTCAAATGCATATAGTAGTGTTCAAGGAGGCAGCTCCTTGCCATGTAACTAGCTTTTCATTAGAACAACTACACAAATCATTTAAAGATCAACTAATCAAAAATTCAAGAAAAAAATGTACACATAGCTCAGGAATTTCTGGTTTTCAAGGTCATAGGTAAGTGATACATTCCAGCCTGCAGCAGCTACGTTAATAAAGTTGGCAGTGAGTCACGTTCTGTCTAAACATATGCATATGGGTTTCTATTATAATTACATTTACCCAGATGATATCAATTATTTCAAGAGTAAAGGGCATTTCTTCACACCCCAGAAAAAAAAAGAAAAAAATTACCCAGAGGAAACTGTTTTCATCAAATCCTCACATGTCTTCAAGACACCCAGGTTAGGATTCTGACTTTAGTTATTAAAAGGACAGCGTCTGGATCCTGGTTTGACGGTGTCCAGCCATCACTGCCGAGGAAACAAAGGTTTTGACTGTGCAGGAAGAAGTGTTAGTGTGGGATTTTATCCCTCACGATCTCGGTGATCACTATTAAATGAAAAATATATGTATGACTCAGCATGTGTTCATAATTACATTCCTAAGCCTAAAACAAACACAATTAATTCTTTTCAGAAAAAAAAAAAAAAAAGGTTTACTCAAAATGGTATTTTCTGCTTTGTGTGCATCTAGATTGAAATTCAGGAAGAAAAATATAGAATCTAGGAAATGCTTGATTATTTTAGTTAACCTTAGGAATATCCTGGAGATAATCATAATAAAAATAACCACAGACTTTAGGAATTAAGATTCTGCATTTTCAGGAATTAAGATTCCATGCTTGGGTGACGCATGTGGCTCAAAGGAGTAGGGTGCCGGCCCCATATGCCAGAGGTGGTGTGTTCAAAGTCAGCCCTGGCCAAAAACCGCAAAAAAACTCCACAAGATTCCATGCTTCAGGCAGTTAAAGCATCTATAAAACTGTAAAACAGAGCAAAATAGCAAGAGCTGGGGCCGAGGTCCAGCCCTGGCAGTTAGGAGTGGCCTGACCTGCTGTATGTCACTTGGTTCTTGGGGCGCCTCTGTTTTACTTACAGGGAATCTGAGGTGATTAAAGGTCATGTCAAATGTTTTCTTATTTCTAAAATGCTATATTTGGGCATATAGGTTATTCACTTATAACTTGCAAGTAGCAACAGTTCTAGCCTCTACCCCCTGAAAAAATCACACAGGCTTTATGATAGATTTCTCTTCTCTCAGTAACTCATCTTCAAAAACAGAAAAGCTGTATCTGGATCTGAATTTATAATATATATATATAACCACGACTTTAAAGTCACATGAACCCTACACAGTAATTTTACATACACGGATATAATTGATGTCGACATACACTCTATCAACCCCTGCCCCCGGCCACTTGCACACGTGTGTATTTACCCTGCAGGTTAACCTGGAGTCAGACGTTGAAATTGAATGCATGCTGTTCTAATGAATCATAGATGGCTGCCAGGAATACATTTCAAGTTATAGAATATATTATCTAATAGAGTGATCCACACCTATTTCAAAAACTTTTTGTTCAGACATGATATAAACATCTCTTGTTCGCAGGAACTACCATCTGATTATGTTTATAAACTTGCCATAGTTAGTGTCTAAGCTGCTTGCATTTAAATGTAAAGCACAATCAGAATAAGTAAGAGCATCAATCATATTAATTTGCAGTGCCGGTAGGAACTATAAATTTGGAAGAAAGTAATCAGTTCACCAAAGAAATAATGTTGATCTCTTAGCCTTATATCATTTTCAGCCTGGAATTTTTCCACTGCCATCAATCAGAAAGAGGAATAAAGCCTGTGAAGCAGCAGAAACCATCAGCCCTTCTGAAACAGAAGCGATCGTTGCAGATGGTTTTCTAGAAGTAACATGGGAAGGTGCTGAGCAGTGAGACAGTAAGAAAGCACCAAGTCACGCACAGCGCGAGTCTCGGTCCAGAAAACACAATAAAAGCGCGCGTGCTCCGTCTCTCTCCCCCGCCCCCGGGGGTTTCTCTGTTTCTATCTCTGACTAGGAAAAAGGTTCCCGTGACTCTCTATAAGTTACTAGAAGAGAAATAAAGCCAGGTGTGGTGGCTTATGTCTGTAGTCCTAGCACTTTGGCAGGCTGAGCTTGAGGCCAGGAATAAGATCTGCCTGGGCAACAGTGAGACCTCGTCTCTACAAAAAAATAAAAACCAGAAACACAAATTAGCTGGATGCAGTGGTACTCAGCTCTAGTACTGCCTACTCAGGAGGCTGAGGCAGGAGAATCACTTGAGCCCAAGTATTTGAGAGTGCCAGGAGCTATGGTACTGCCACTGCACTCTGGACTGGGCAACAGAGTGCTCTCCTGTGTTCAAAAAATAAAAAATAGGAGAGAGAGAAGGAGAAAGAGTGAAAGAGAGAGAGATCATTTTCTGTGTTCACTCTGTCCATGAAACGTAGTTGGGGACTTGCAGGGTGCCACACTCTCCCTGCCCCCATCACCACAGATGACCTGGAGCATCAGTTTCACATTTTTTATTTACACAAATACTGTGTAGAGTGAGTGTGAGGCAAGTGCGCTGCAGGGGGATGTTGTGAATATTAGGAAATGACAGAATCTACCGTAATAATTTAGCATGAAGGGTTTATGGCCTCCCCTTGAGAAGCAGGGAAAGAACCTACCACGTGCAACCCTCTTTCAATTACATGCCCTGAGACGATGTCTCTGAGTGCTGACTTTTCAAGGTGTTCTTCCAAATTTCCTCCAATATGCATCACCTGTAGCAGGAATATGGAGAAATTATCCTTCAAAAACTATTTATAGGCTCTGAAAGAGCAAGAAAATAAAGACAATTTTTCAAAACAAATTTAATGACCAATAAATGGGTCCAGAGATATCGACTATTTATTGCAAAGGAGAATAGACCAAGAAGGGATGAAAGCACATTTCTGAGCACCTGACGTATTTTAAGCCTACGGAGGTAAAGACGAGATAACTCAATATTTATACTTAGCTGTGTTATAAAGAATCCATAAAAGTTGATGGGTACTGCTAGAAGGCAGCACAAAGTTCAAGGTTCACTTTATGCTAAATTTAAAAAGAATAGGCCAGATAATTTCATATAATGAAGGTTTAGAATGGTATAAGGATGTATCTGATCAGAATTTTATTAAATCAACTATTTGTCTCTTTTTAACTTACTCAGTTCAGTTAATACGGGGAGTCTGAAGGGAATGTGTGTGTGTGTGTGTGTGTATGTGTGTAGAGAGAGAAAGAGAGAGAGAGAATATGAATGAATCTTGATGTAACATGAGCTTTTCCATTAGGTGGCTCCCTGATCTTTTAACCAGACAGTGGTGCTCTTTTTAAATTTATGGTTATAAAAGACTGGAGAAGGCTTCATGCTGTAAAACTCATGGTTATGTGAAGAAATACCATTCTCTAATACACACGTATGTGACAGCGAGACATCCAAGCGACTCTTCCTTCTTTGTAATTATCAGTAATTATCCAATTCATTAATGAAAAGCCTGCCAGAAGTAGTTAAGAGAACAAGCTCAATCTCCTTTGGCTTGAGACTCAGGCTTTCTCTTTTTCCTCTTTTCTTCATGCCAGTTGTTTCCTGCCAGCATTTATGAATGAGATTGACCCAAGGTTTAGGAGTGGGGTTTAGGTGAGGATACTAGTAAGAAATTTACCATAAACCTATATTGATGTCAGAATCCACCAATGCCTAGAGGATATTTCCATGTGAGTTGCCTTCCCCTATTCTAGCATTCTCAGGAATGAACTCATGATCTTCCTTAAACACAGACACCTTCCCAACTTAAGGTAAGAATTTCACCATTGTCTCATCTTCCAACCCAGAAACACTAGAGTTGTCTTATCTCCCAACATGACCTGTGTTTCTCTAAGTCTTGTCAATAATTTGCCTGAAAGTCTCTTACTCATATCCCCACCACCAACATTTCTCATTTTTAAGGTCTTCTTTGCCTCATGCCAGGACAGACTCTCACGACTCTTCACTGGTACAGCTCACATTGCAGCAAAACCTGCTAAATAAGCTCTGCTTTTCTAGTCCAATTGTTTTGCACATGGCCAATAGGGAAAAGGTCTCATTTTATGCCCCTCTTATGTTCATGAACTTACGCTACTCCCAGCTGTGTTCAAATAAAAGTCAAAACTCCCTTGGTTTTGCAGCCCTTTACAATCTGCATCTCCCCGATTCAAGAGTTCTCGCACATCCTCATGTTCTAACACACCTTTGGCTAAAGGAGAGCAATCTCATCATTGCATAAACTGTGTTGACACCTGTGCTGGGATTCACGCCCTCCCCATCCTGGAAGGTTCACTTTTGCTCCTCCCCTAGACCCAATGCACCCAGGGCTTGCATCCAGCCTCAGCTCATGTCACCTTGCATCTATTGCATCTTCTTAGATTCCCTTCACTTCTTAGAGTCTCCCTATTTACTGGGATCTTACTGCACTTACACCTTCACCTCCCTACTACACACTATAAACTGTGTCCTTACTCTAATTGTCGCCTATATATTGACATCCCCAGAGCAGCTCAAAGTAGAGGCTGTCCTTAATCCATTCACACCAAAAGTGTCCTAAAATACACCAGGGTGAGACCTCAAAATACAGGTAGAAAGGGGGATTACTGCATGATTTCTTGTTGAAAGTCAAATCAGTTGAGTAAGAGAGTTGAGGCAGGGATACATACTCATACCTGGGAATGAACACACTTTCCTGCTAGGCATTTACCAGGTGGGGAGGAGCCAATCTAGACTGGAGTTAAGCTAACGTCTCCCTGCCTAAGGGTCTGTCCCTTCCCTGAGCAAAATTTCTCACTCATTTCATTCCTCAACTTGGATG
Source organism: Arctocebus calabarensis (assembly GCA_963573935.1). Taxonomy (NCBI): domain Eukaryota; kingdom Metazoa; phylum Chordata; class Mammalia; order Primates; family Lorisidae; genus Arctocebus; species Arctocebus calabarensis. The sequence goes on from CAUYON010003411.1 coordinate 10,916, forward strand.
AGTTTTTAACCAGTTACCTCAGGACACAGTTTGGGGCTCTTCCTAAGTGGCTCAAGCTTCTTGTTTGATAGGAGAACTAGAAAAGAGGGGTGGAGCCTCAAAATACAGGTAGAAATGGAGATTACTGATTATTTACAAAACAGAAGTTCTTTTGGAAGTGAAAGAATATTGCCATTTTTCCAGTCATTCTTTGACTAGTAACTAGTACATGCAAAAAGAAGGTGGGCACTCTAAATAATGCCTCTACTCCCCACAATCTTACTAAGTAGATAATTGATAATTGATGTGATAGCAATGCAAATGACTTCAGGAAGGGCTGTCCAACTTGCCCATGACTGTCCACTTGGTAGACTGTAGAACTAAAACACAGCTCTAGGTTTTTTCCAACCTAAATCTGTTGTTATTTCTTCTGCCCAATAAAACTCAATAAAATAGTTTAGAGATCTAAAACAGAATAGATTTTTTGAATAGAGAAGATACATAACAATGAGAGCATGAAATAATAGCCTCTAGTACCCATTTTGTGCATGAAAGGAAGGTAGTTAGCTATGATCTTTCTCAGGCAACAAAGACTTTCACTCTGTCCCACTCCAAACTTTATTCCCAGACAAAAGACAGTGTGGTCCCCTGCTTCCAGCTCACCCCTCTGGAAGAGCAACAGCAGAGAAATGACTTCTCTGCTATTTCCAGATCTGTGCTCATTTTTAAGACCCAAAGGGCAAGACAGTTTTGCCTTTCTATTTGAAGGTTTCTTATAATTTTCAAAAGAGGAAACCCACACATGGATGAAGGGTCCTCCATGCCTCCCATTATATACTATCTGCCCCATGTTCAGAGCAGGTCTAGGGAGCAAAGAAAGAAATGGCACAGAGATGCTAGTGGTGTCAGTACAGGACAGACTAGGAGAGGGAAGTGCTGGGGAGAATGTGTGGCCTGCTAAGCCCAGATAGAGGATCTAGGAATTTTTTTTTAATTAAATCATAGCTGCATACATTACTACAATCAAGGGGTACAATGTGCTGGTTTCATATACCATCTGAAATGTTTTCATCAAACTATTTAACATACCCTTCATGCATTTTCTTAGTTATTGTATGAAGACGTTTGTATTCTGCATTTAGTAAGCTTTGCTTGTACCCTTCTAAGATGCACTATAGGTGTGGCCCCACCAATTACCCTCCCTCCACCCCAACCTCCCCTCTCCCCTCCCCTCCCATATTCTTGTGCTATAGTTGGGTTATAGCTTTCTTATGAGACCTTTAAATTAGCTTCATAGTAGGGCTGAGTACATTGGATACTTTTACTTCCATCTTGAGATACTTTGCAAAGAAGAATATGTTCCAGCTCCATCCATGTAAACACAAAAGAGGTAAAGTCTCCATCTTTCTTTAAGGCTGCATAATATTCCATGGTCTACATGTACCACAATTTATTGATCATTCATGGGTCATTGTGCACATGGGCTTCTTCCACAACTTAGCAATTATGAATTGGGCTGCAATAAACATTCTGGTACAGATGTCTTTGCTGTAGTGTGATTTTTGGTCTTCTGGGTATATACCTAGTAAAGGAATTATAGGGTCAAATGGAAGGTCTATTTTTAGATCTCTAAGTACTCTCCAAACATCCTTCCAAAAGAAACGTATTAGTGTGCATTCCCACCAGCAGTGTAGAAGTGTTCCCTTTTCTCCACATCCACGCCAACATCTCTGGTTTGGGGATTTTGTCATGTGTGCTAATCTTACTGGGGTTAGGTGATATCTCAAAGTAGTTTTGCTTTGCATTTCTCTGATGATTAAGGATAGTGAGCATTTTTTCATGTGTCTGTAGGCTGTGCACCTGTCTTCTTTGGAGAAGTTTCTCTTCAAGTCCTTTGCCCAACCTGAGATGGGATCACTTGTTCTTTTTTTGCTAATACATTTCAGTTCTCTGTGGATTCTGGTTATTCAAATTTGTCAGAGGCATAATATTTTATCCCATTCTGAGGGCTGTATGCTTGCTATACTTACTATGTTCTTAGCTGTACAGAAGCTTTTTAGTTTGATCAGGTCCCAGTAGTGTATTTTTGATACTGCTTCAATTGCCTG
>CAUYON010003413.1:0-10635 GCA_963573935.1 Arctocebus calabarensis
CTTATTAAAGGTAGAGTATCGATGTCTTTATATAGTGATCAAGAAAATGCCATGAAGGCTATCTCTAACAGTACGATCAAAATATTTCTGATTGTATATGAAGCACATTGTGCCCTATGATTGCACCAATGTACACAATTATGATTCAATAAAATTATTTAAAAAAAGAAAGAAAAGCAAGGTCATTATTAATATGAAATTAAGCCCTTTCACTAAATCTGAGAAAGAAAGGAGGCTTCCAAGTTACAGGAGTGTTTATCTAGCAGCTGGATTTGGGAGGCACTGAGTTCATTCCACTTTAGTCTATTACTATTTAAAATATGTAAGCGCTTCATGGGTGTACCCTTCCTAGGAGAGTGATATATTTAAGAGAAAAAGCATTTCACAGGAAGTGATGGAAGAGCACAGTTTAGCTAGGAATGTCAGTAAAGGCCTCCCAAGGTGGTGGTCCTGAGCAGAGGCGTAGATGCTGCAGACAGATGAGCAGAGAAGTCTGAGGGCAGACTTTCCCAAGGCACAGGAGAGAGCAAGCATCAAGTCCTGCAGTGGGGGAGAGTTTGGTGGCTTCTAAACCAGAGAGAAGCTGTAAAGCTTCAGACACGGTGAGGGAGGGAGATGAGTTTTTTTAAAGGAGGGTGGGCATGGTGGCTCATGCTTATAATCCTAGCACCCTGGGAGGCCAAGGAGGATGGATTGCCTGAGCTCACAGGTTCAAGACCAGCCTGAGCCAGGGTAAGACCACATCTTTAAAAATAGCCGTGTGTTGTGGTGAGCACCTGTAGTCCCAGCTACTCTGCAGCCTGAGGCAAGAGAATCACTTTAGCCCAAGAGTGTGAGGTTGCTGTGAGCAACGATGCTACAGCACTCTACTGAGGGCAACAAAGTGAGACTCTATCTCAAAAAAAAAAAAAAAAAGAAGAAAAGAAAAAGAGACAAATCACACAAAATCTCACACACTTGAAGGAAAGGATAGTAACTCTGGTAAGAGAAGTGAAGCATATGAGGCAATTTCCGAGTAATATTCATAAAAGATCCCACGTGCTATGCCTGTCACGTATCCTGTGAATGTGAATATATACAAGGGATGTACCATGTGTGTATACCGGTGCTCACAAGGATTAGTGGTAACAACGCCACAGAGGAACAAGAATAGATACAAGGTTATAATAAAAAGAAACAGTTCCTCACCCCTCATGCCTCCACCCACCACTCCACAGAAATCTTAATATTTCTGGTTTTCTTTCTCTTTCCACCCCTACGACTCTGCAGACCATGCTGTAACCACCCTTTCTTGGTGAGTCAACTCTGCGTCTTATCCACCAGCTGAGTCTTCCTTGACAAGGGAGGTGAATATTTAGCTCACATGTGGCGTCACTCGTCCCCTTTAACGTTAGGTCACTATTCTTAGTTCCTCTGCAATGTTAAATAATGTACTTACATTTCTATTTCCTGTTCTAGCAATTTGTACAGATTCTGAGACAAAATCTCTGGAATGTCTGAGTTATAATATTAGGATATTTTTATTATCCATGGTTAACTCTTTCAAGATTTGGCTGTGGTTTGTCTCTAAAACCAAAAACAGAGATAGAATTATGTGGTTGCTTCCTGCGGATCAGGAGTTGTGTTTATTTCTCTAAGAGTTCAGTATTACAGCTCTTTTTTTCCCCCTCCAACTCTTGGTCTTACTAAAAAAGGCAAATGGGTTTTTGCCGTGGCTCTCCATGTCACTGCTGTCCACGGCCAAATACCACGCTGCGTGGGGGCGCTGCTGTCTGGGGCAGTTTCACTGTCGCTGCTGTTACTGTCCTTTGTTACATTTATTTCCAGTGGAAGTTTTAAAAAGCCTTTTTCTCTACAATTCAGTGTTAGCAATGGTGTTTCACGGATAGAAAAACTGAGGCCTAGATGGAAAAGATACTTTTGGGGGTGACATGTTGTTTTAATGTTTTGTTTATTCCAAATGTTCTTGGAAGTATTATTTTCTACTATGGTTCACTGGAGATGTCCTTTTTTATCTGTGAAGTGATTTGATTAAACCCCTTGGGCTTGATGTGTGAACTCACTCACCACTTCCAGCATTATCTTGTCTTGCAGGGAACATGCTTTGGAAGGTCAACCCTAACCCTACGTTAACTTATGCATGAGTCTTTGAGCTATTATAACTTGTTTTTTAAAAACGAAGATTACATTCTTCTTAGTAAAGCATCACAAGAATGAAGAAGCAAGAATCCAATGTACTGACTTCTAATATGAAGGCAGTAGGTGGGGGGAGGCGATGGGGGGTCACGGTGTATGGCACACCTCTTGGGGGCAGGACATAATTATAAGAGGGACTTTATCTAACAACTGTAATCCATGTAACCTAATTCTTTGCACCCTCAATGAATCCCAAACAATAAAAATAAAATAAAGTAAGCTACAAATGAAGATTACTTGTAGAGAAGGCAATTTGAAAGTAGGTGATGTTGCTTAAAAACAGTATGGTTGTTCTTTTGAGATAGAAGTTAGTATAAAATTCAGTTCTATTAAAAGCATGTCTTACATGATGTCCACTTTATATCCATGGTTTAGAGTTTTCTTCTGTTTGATACCAGACTGCATCTCTTATATCTTATTAGCTGGTGAACTTTTGCAGCAACCGGATTTCCAGTAGGGGCAAAGGAGTGGTTGACTTGTTGGAATAACTTTGCAGGTTATGCGGGAAGCAGAGCCCATTAGGTTGAGGCCCAGGGGGAGTGCAGGTAGCACAGCTGGTGGGGACCCGCTCAGGGAGGACCCTTGCTGACTGGGAGGGAGGAGTGTCCAGCAGGAGCAGAAGGAAGGCATGATCGTACCCTTGGAGCCCTCCATGACTCAGAAGTGTCAAGGCAAGAAGTAAAATTAGAGGTCTCAGACTGCAGGAGGGGGTGCAAGTTGGGCTCCAAGCTTGGACAGCAGCAGAGACTGACCACAGCCTCAGAGTCCTGCTGTCACAACCTCTGCACTCTGCCCTGAGCTCTTGCTCACTATAAATATTGGACATATTATGTTCTGAGTGATGTCGCCCCCAAACCCACACGTTGAAGCCCTAACACCTGACTGTGTTTGAAGCTAGGACCTTGAAGGAGATAATTAGGTTTAACGGGTCATAAAGGTGGCTTCTAATCTGACAGCACTGGGGTCTTCAAGAGAGAAGAGACACCAGATGTCCATCTGTCTTCTGTCATCTCTCCAGCTGCACAGAGGAAGCACCGTGTGAAGATGCGCCAGGCATCATCTTTTCAAGAAGCCAGGAAGAGAAACCTCACCAAAAACCGGTCTAGAGAGAGCCTCGATCTTGGGCTTCAGCCTCCAGAACTTTTAGAAAATAAATTTCTGTTGTTGATTTTAGTACTGATAAGTGGCCTGTGGCTGTCACAAACACATAAAAATGCAGATGTGGCTTTGGAACTAGAGGAGGGGTGGAGGCTGGGGGAGGTCGGAGGTGCACCCTGGGGAAGGCTGGACCGCCCTGAAGGAACCCGTGATAGAAATATGAACATCAAAGTCTTTCTGGGATCCACACAGAAATAAAGGACAAGTTATTGGAAACTGGAGAAAGGCCATCTTTGCTATCAAGCAGCAAAGAGCTTGACTGAACTGTGTCTAAAGTTCTGTGGAAAGCAGCATTTGTAGGCAATGACATTGGAAATTCAGCGGAGAAAATTTCTAAACAAAGTGTTGAAGGTGTGGCTTGGCTTCTCCTTCCTACACATGGTAAAATGTGAGAAGAGAAAGATACATTTAAGAAATCTTAAGCAAAAGGAACTGGAACAAGGAGATTTAAAAAATTCTCAGCCTATCCATACTCAGCCTAAAAAAAAAATGAGAGAAGATGTTCTGGAGAGAACAGTGAAGGGGTGCTGACCATCACCCCATAAAGAGGTCACCTGTGATCCCAATCAGCCATTGCCACAGAAGACAGGAATAGGTATGGGATTGCACCAGCAGAGACACTGCCAGTTTAGAGGAGAAAAGAAATGGGGAAGGAAGAAAGAAAGGCTGTTGGATTTTTGTGATTTTACAGGATAGGACAATGAAAAGATTTAGCTTTGAACATGCATTATCCCTCAAGAAAAGGAAAGAATGGCATCAAAGGCAATGCAGAGGTCACTGCTGCCACTGGCCCCACAGGCCCTGGGGGACAAGCCTGTTTCTTGCTCCCTGTCAGGCCACAGGGGTGACAGTGCCATCCAATGGGCGGGGGGAAGGAGGGCATTGAGTCCAAGAGGATTACTCTCAAGCTCTGAGATCAACGGGCGTTTGCCTTGCTGGGCTTGGGACTGTCAGCTCTTCCTGCTCTTTAGTTTGTCCCATTTGGAATGGGAGTGTCTGTGCCCAAAATGTGCCTGGCTTCTCAGGTTCACAGCTGGAGAGGAATTTTGCCTCAGGACAAATCACACCTTGAGTTCCACCCACATCTGATTTCGATAGTTAGTTGAGACTTTGAGCGTAGAGTGGACCCTGGAATGAGTTAAAAATTTTCAATGTAAGAAGGACGTAAATTTGGGAGGGGGTGGCTAGAGGGTAGAATGTTATAGAACAAATTGTATCTCCCCCCAAATTCAAATGTCCAACTCCTACTCCCAATATGATTATATTTAAAGATAGTGAAAGAGGATACCTGAGAAGGGTGAGGTCTGGGAGAACAGGTCTTCTCAAGGAGAGCACAAGGATATACTTGCAGTGTCCTTGGGAATTTGGTGACTCAGCTCCTGGGAATTTGTAAATTTAACTTCCAGGAACTTGGAAATTTCCAAGTTCTGTGAAATCCTGTAGTGCTATAGGGCTGGAATAGCATCTTCCGTTTGATTCAAACTGGCCAATGAGAAGGGTAATTATGGCTTGAAACTTTTTGACTGTCGATAAAAAGAGAAAGATCAAGCCAGATGGGGATTGCGGCCATTTGGAATTCTTCTATGCTGTAAGCTCCCGGCTAGTGAATAAAGCCCTTCCTCTTATAAATGGTGTGTTTGGGTGCTCTTTCTCTCCATTGGGCCTTGTCTTCCTGCAACATATTTAGTTCCCTGACCAGGAATTGAACCTTGGCCGTGGCGGTCAGAGCACCACTAGACCACCAGGGAGGCAATTTGGCCTCCCTGTGTGGATGCCTCGGCTGAGTGGAGAAAGGACCCCCTCAATGTGTCTCAAGGAGTCAAACACCAGGAGGAACTGGCATGCAGGAACAGATATCTACACAGGGACACATCTCAGGCAAGGTACGATCGATCTGGGGATCCCACTACAGTTTTAGTAGAAGGAGCCTGATCAACTCCTTGGGCATTAGACCACTAGCAGGTCTGTTGAGAGGTCTGTGAGAGTGTGCGGATGTGGTGTGACTGAGAGAACTCTGAGGGTGGAGTTGGACCTCCCTTCACAGGGCCTAGGGGATTGTTGGTTTGCCTCCTATGGCTACATGGCAGCTCGAGTGGGAAATCGAGGCTGCCCAGGTTAAGAAATGGGTTGGAATTGTATGCATGTGAGTGCTTAGAGAATGACTAAGATGGGTAGAAATAGGTGGGATTTTGCCCCACCCCCCATTCATGGGGTGAAACGAATGTGTGAGGTGCCCTTCTTCCCTGCTCCAACTTTGCCCCCTGGCTATTCTGAGAGAAATTGGAAGTTCCAGGTTTTCCGATTTCTGTCTTTAGTGGTGGCCATGTAGCCATGTGGGACTTGGGGGAAAATGAAAAGACATTAGAAAAGATGTTGTTGTAGTTTTGTTACCGGAATTTCTTTAGTGAGTCTTTGGTCTCAGGAATTTGAGAATTGAGTCCATGAGCCCCAGATCAGTGATAAAATGGCATTTTGTTGGACTGAGGGGCATGCAGAGGGAGTGGAGAGTACCAGAGCTACCATGCCTTGGAAAGTGAGAGTTCGGGCAGTCTGGTGAGCTCTGGACAGCCCTTGAAAATCTGGGGAAGAGAGCATAAATCTCATGCTGGATGAGGCTGTATCCACATAAGCAACAGTTCTCCAAGGTGAACAGCCTCTGGAAGGGGAGAGGAGGCCCAGGTCAGAAGTTTCCTGCATAAGTCCTTTGTCTAGGGGTAAATAATTGGCCCTGAGAGATATTTTGGCCAGGACTTGGTAGAAGGAAAAATACTTTTACAAACTGAAGGGGTGTTCTAGCAAATGAATGAATGCGGCCCCTCACCTTCGACAAAGTTATTAGGTCTTTGTTGTGGTTTTTGTCTGGGGAGGGGATTAGGGTGTGCGCTCCTTAGTCAGGGTGGAGCCAACCAAAATGTTTGGGACTGCTTTGTTCATGACTTCACTGGGGCTCAGAGGGTTTGTGCCTGGAGATGGGAATCTAAAAAAATGGGACCTGAGCCTGAAAAATGGGGGTTTCCTGTCCAGCCCTGAATGGGAAAATCCTGTATCAATGTTATATCTTGTAAAATGTCTCTTATTTGTAAAATGTAATAATTTGGTTGTTTAAATTGTTGGGGAAACTGAGTCTTTGTCAAAGGATAAGATTCTTGTCTTTTAAACCTTCTAATTATCAGTTTGACCAAGCAAACGGGTGACTCTATGGTAAACTGGGATCCTGTTTTGTGGGAAGTGAGGTTTTGAGAGCAAGAAAAATTAGACAGAAAGGAGAATGACATTGTGTAAAGAAAGAATCTTGTGTGATAAATTTTGTCCTGAAACAGAATGGTGGTGTAAGAAAGTGGAAGGCAGGACAAAAGTTAAAGAAAGTTTAGAACATTTGTAGATTGTCTGTGCAGGTTAAATGAAGCTCATAAAAGAGAATTTGTGAAAGAATTTACATGTGATCCAGTTGACTATGTATTATTTCCTTTAAAATCTCACGGCATGTAATCTTATTTGAACCAATGTTTTAGGCCTTTGATATTTGACAAACCTTCCAAAATCAAAACTCTAAATTTGGGGCTTGGTGCCCGTACTGCAGTGCCAGCCGCATGCACTGAAGCTGGCAAATTTTTTGTTAGCCTGGCTAAAAAAAAAAAAAAAAGAAGAAGCACAACTCTAAATCTGGTCTTCTTGAAATTTTAAGATCACTGAAAGTCATAGGAAAACAAATTAAACTTATTTGACTTATTAAAAATATATAGGAAACATTGTCAAATATGAAATGGTGATTAATTTTGTATGGGTTATGTTACAATATTATAAAGCATTGGTCTGTCCTCATGTATAAAGCATTGGTCTGTCCTAACATATATTGTTGGTAATAATTTTAATTCATCTAAAAAAGAAAGTGTTTTTTAATGTAACTGGCTGAATCCAAAGTTTAATCTAAAAAGACAAAGATATATTAAGAGAGACTGATGAATTCTCTCGAATTCAAATTCCTAATGTCCTTGGAAATCGAATACCTTTAGAATAAAAGAACGTTTAGAACTTTCATTGGAAAGTTAAAATGTCTATGAGTATTGCTAGCCTAACTTCAAACAGAGCAGAAATCAGTTATGTGGAAATGGGCTAGTTTGTTATGACTTTTTGCTCAAAATATTGTTGATTCTATGTTCTGTTTTCCAGAAGTCAAGAAAATAATTTTCTGTCTTTTGAGCTATTTGTAGCTTTTCAGGCAATGTATGTATTTGTGAGTTGAATTTGAAACATGTATTTTTTTTCTCTCTCCTTGATTTCTCCAGAATTTGAAAGCCGTTTGTAAGTATTCTTAATTTCTGACAATACAGTTATTTGCATAAGTTCAATCAGAATCTGTTTTGTTTTATAGGACATAATGAAGGCACTGGTTATTTTACCAAGGCTTTGGCTGGAAATGCATTTCCAGAGGTGTCCAGACTGCGTTAAGGAATTCAGGTTGACTTTATAAGGCCAATAAGAAAAGCCCTTGGAAAACTGGCCAGATACCCATCAGCAACATTTCCTGGTCTGTGGTAAGTAATGAAGGTCGCTTGCTGATGGGTCCAGGAATCTAAATGTGCTTGGGGACCTCAAGAGAAGAGGAATTTACCCAATACCTACAGGTATCTAACGGCACAGATGAAACCTGAGCTCATGAAAGGCTTTCAAGAAAGTCTGGCCTGAGATTCCTTATAAAAGGTTCCAGCAAAGCCAATTTTAAAGGAAAGAAGAGCCTAAATGGATAATAATTAATTATTCTTACTGCACTTTATGCAAATAATCAGACACAATATACTGAAAGTACAATTTATTTTAGCAGCTAAGTTTGCTCTACTGTAATTTGTCTTTAGTGAAAAGAGGAATTGGAGAGAGAAAAATAGTTTAAAAGGAGGAAAAAGAGGCTGTGGCCCACCTGTATTTAGATCTCAGCCTTGTCTATACTGTCAACTCATAAAATGAGATGTAACTATTTTACTAAATTGATCTGTTAAATGGGACTAAGAGACTAGTCAAAAAGTATAGACTTATATACAGTAGTTATATTAACTGAAGTCTTAAGACTCAACAAAGGTCACCTGCTGGCTACACTGGAAAAATTTGTGCAGCATTAAATGTTATCTACTGTGTCTATATAGATACCTCAGGAAAAAATTAAAACCTAAAATGAGAATTTCCCAGTAAATGGTGTAACTGTAACACTGCATCCTACTGTGCCTAATCCATATACTCTGCTGAGTCTGCTGCCAGAAGAAGCCAAGTGGCTCACTTGTCTGGACTTAAAAGATGCCTTTTTCAGTATAAGGCTGGCTCTGGGAAGTCAGAGGCTATTTGATTTCCAGTGGGAGAGACAAGACATGGAAACTGCGATCCAGTACACCCGGACCAGGTTGCCACGATTTTTGAAGAAGCGGTGGCTTGTGACCTCCAGAAATTCCTGGCTGAGGAAATAGAATGTGTGGTGCTCCAATATGTCGATAACCTCCTTTTAGGGCACCCTACCCAGTAGGGCTGCACCCAAGGCACAGACTGTCTTTTATGACATCTAGAGGTATGTGGCTATAAAGTATCCAAACCAAAGGCCTAGATTTTCCAGCAGTAAGTACGTTATCTAGGATTTACCATCTAACAGGGGGAGAGGTATCTAGGTCTGAAATGGAAGCAGGTCACTAATTGCATACCCATCCCCATAAGCCGAAAGCAGGTTCGGGAGTTCTTAGTTGCAATCAGCTTTTGTGGTTTTTGGATCCCCAACTTTGCTGTCTTGACTAGGTCCTTGTATGAGGCAACTAAAAGAGGGGAAGGAGAGCCCTTAGAATGAAGAGGAGAACAGAAACATGCCTTCTCCCAGCTAAAGATAAGGCTAATAAATGCACCTGCAATGGGACTGCCAGACTTGGCCAAGCCCTTCACTCTGTGTATCTCAGAGGGAGGAAAGATGTCTGTAGGTGTGTTAACCCAGCTGGTTGGGTCCTGGCCAAGGCCTGTAGCTTACCTCTCTAAGCAGTTGGATAGAGTGACAAAAGGATGGCCACCATGCTTATGAGTTCTAGCTGCTACGGCTCTCCTTGTGCAAGAAGTCGATAAGCTGACTCTAGGGCAGGATCTCAGAGTGAAAGTACCCCACTCTGTGGTTACTTTAGTAAACACAAAGGGAAATTTTTGACTCCCTAATACAAAAACACCCTGAACCCAGCTACGCTCCTTCCAGTCAGTGGAAGAGAGACTGAGCATGACGGTACAGAAGTTGTAGATAATGTTTATTCTAGCAGACCTGACTCGTGTGACCAGCTTTGGGCATTTGCAAATTAGGACTTGTATGTACACTGAAGCAGTTACATATGGGCAGGTGAGTAGCGGGCTGGATATGCTAGTGGTTACCTTAACAGAAACTGTAGAGGCTAAGCCCCTACCCCAAGGAACATTGGCTCAGAAGGCTGAGTTAATTGCCTTGACTTGAGCCTTAGAACTAAATCAAAAGAAAAATGTGAATGCTTTTCTGAATCTCCAAGTACACGGGGCATTGTACAAGGAGAAGGGACCATTAAATTCTGGGGAAAAGGACATCAGCAGGCAATACTTCAGTGGCTAGAGGCTGTATGAAAACCCCGGGAGGTGGCAGTGATGCACTGTTGTGGACATCAAGGAAATGCTTCCACCATTACTAAAGGGAACACTAGGGTTGGTACTGAGGCAAAAGGGCTGCATCCAAACCATACCAGATGTCGTGAGTGGCTCTCCTCATCGCATGGGTTCTGGAGCTTACCCCTATCTACTCCCAGGAGGAAAGGGAATGGTTGGCAGTGGAGGGGAGCCAGGAAGCAAAAGGAGTATGGATAAAGATGCCAGACGGACGATTAGCAGTCCCCCAGATTCTAGGAACCACCATGGTGACAGGGGTATTTGACAAAGTTGCTGGGCTGGTACTTCTATATCTCCCACCTGGCAGCCCTGGCCAAAACTGTCAGTCTACAGTGTGTCACCTGCAGACAGTTCAACACGCACCAAGGACTGATGGTACCCCCAGGAATCCAGTGGTATGGAGCAATGCCCTTCAAGGACTTCTAGGTAGACTTTACTGAAATGCCCAGATTTAGAGGGAACACGTACTTGTTGGTGATGATCTACAAGACTTGGAATAAGTAAAAGCCTTCCTCACTGGAATAAAAAGGACTCCTAAAGTAGTAAAGTATTGCCCAGAGAAATTGTCCCATGGTTTAGGTTGCCATTCTGGTTTAAATTTGACAATGGGCTAACCTTCATAACAAAACTAGTGCAAAT
>CAUYON010003416.1:0-38802 GCA_963573935.1 Arctocebus calabarensis
TGCACATCCAGTTTCAGTCTTTTACATACAGATATCCAATTCTCCCAGCACCATTTATTGAATAGAAAGTCTTTCCCCCAGTGAACACTCTTGTTTGGTTTATCGAAGATTAGACAGCTGTAAGTTGTTGGCTTCATTTCCGGGTTTTCTATACGATTCCAAGTATCTATGTCTCTATTTTTGTGCCAGTACCATGCTGTCTTGACCACTATGGCCTTGTAATACAGCCTAAAATCTGGTATGGTGATACCCCTGGCTTTGTTTTTATTACTAAGAACTGTCTTAGCTATACGGGTTTTTTTCTGGTTCCATACAAAGCACAGAATCATTTTTTCCAGGTCTTGAAAGTAGGATGTTGGTATTTTAATAGGGTTGGCGTTGAATTGATAAATTGTTCTGGGAAATATAGACATTTTAACAATGTTGATTCTTCCCAGCCATGAGCATGGTATGTTCTTCCATTTATTAAAGTCCTCTACTATCTCCTTTCTTAAGGTTTCATAATTTTCTTTATAGAGGTCTTTTACCTCTTTTGTTAGATATATTCCTAAGTATTTCATTTTCTTTGAGGCTATGGTGAAGGGAGTTGTGTCTGTGATTAACCTCTCATCTTGACTGTTGTTGGCATATACAAAGGCAACTGACTTATGGACATTGATTTTATATCCTGAGACATTACTGTATTTTTTGATGACTTTCAGGAGTCTAGTAGTTGAGTCTTTGGGGTTCTCTAAGTATAAGATCATATCATCAGCAAAAAGGGAGAGTTTGACCTTCTTTGCACCCAACTGGATGCCCTTTATTTTCTTGTCTTGTCTAATTGTATTGGCTAGAACTTCCAACACTTTGTTGAATAGCAATGGTGACAGAGGAAAATCTTGTCTGGTTCCAGTTCTAAGAGGAAAAGCTTTCAGTTTTACTCCATTCAGTAAAATATTAGCTGTGGGTTTGTCATAGATAGCCTCTATCAGTTTAAGGAATGTGCCACCTATATCTATGCTCCTCAGTGTTCTAATTAGAAAGGGACGCTGGATTTTATCAAATGCTTTTTCTGCATCTATTGAGAGCATCATATAGTCCTTGGTTCTGCTTCTGTTGATACGATGAATAACATTGATGGACTTTTGAATGTTAAACCAACCCTGCATCCCTGGGATAAAACCTACTTGATCATGATGTATAACTTTTTTGATGATAAGCTGTAATCTGTTAGCCAAGATTTTGTTGAGAATTTTTTCATCAATATTCATTAGTGAAATTGGTCTAAAGTTCAATCTGGGCCAAGACTTAGCCCAGATGAAATAGATGTCCTGAACAGACCAATCACTAGCACTGAGATCAGAGAAACAATACAACATCTCCCAACAAAAAAATGCCCTGGTCCGGATGGTCTCACATCAGAATTTTTATCAAATTTTCAAAGAAGAGCTTGTTCCTATACTAAAGAAATTATTCCAAAAAATTGAGGAGGAAGGAATCCTCCCCAATACGTTCTATGAAGCAAACATCACCCTAATACCAAAACCAGGTAAAGACCCAACTAAAATATTTTAGGTTCTTTTGTGCATAAGTACTCAAGCATAAAGAAGCTTTTTGTGTTAACAAAAATAGATATGCTGTTTATATTTTATAGAGTGGCTTTTATTTTTGAAAATAGACTTTTAATAAAATATTTTTACAAGAATCCCAAAATAATAAAATCAATTTTAGGTTGATAAACACTTAAAACAACATGATTTTAAGTTGTAGGACTGCTCTTACTCTCAAGAGTGTCCCATTGGGAGCATAAAATACATGGTTAGTATAGTTATAAACAACTTCAAAATGGACTTGGAAATTTATAGGAACAAGCAAAAACGTCCAACTTACTAAAAAATATATACAATAACTAAAGAAAGATGAAAGAAGGAATAAGAAATGTGAATGATACTACAGTTACTAATTAATTAAACTCTGTAAATAAATAAATTATCTTTGCCCAGAGAAAACTCCAGGCTAAGAGACATTACCAGTGAATTTTAGCAAACATTGAGGAAGGAGTAAAGCTATTTTTATATAAACACTTTCAGAGAACAAAAAAGGTGGAAAACTTCCCACCTTGATTCAATGAGGCCAGCATACCTTTGACAAAAAAAGTCTGAGAAAGACATACTGAGAAAAAAAATTACAGGTAAGTCTGACTCATGAACAAAGCAGCAAAAACTGAAATCCCAGAGTGGCAAACTGCAGCAAGGTCAATATATCATGACCAATTTGAGTTTAAGTCAAGAAGGTAAAGGAAATAAAATCAATATTCCTTATCACATTAAAAGGATTATGGGAAAAAATTAATATGTATTTCTGATACTAAAAAGTTCCTAGCAAAATAGGAAGATAAAGAAACTTCCTTAGTCTAATGAGGGTGGCTACAGAAATCCTTCAGGAAATATCTTAATGGTGATAATTTTGAAAACTTTCTCTTTGGGCTCAGAAGCAGTAAGATGCCTCCTATCATCACTTCCACCGAAGACCTAGAAAGTGCTACAAGATAAGAAAAATAAGCAAGAAGCATAAGAATTGAAAAGAAACTAAACTCTTATTATTCACAAATGATGTGATTATATGGAAAATTCAAAATAATAACTTTATTAAGATTTTTAGATAAAGATCAATATACAAAAATAATTACATTGAATAGAAATCATGTTTTAAAGATGCCATTTACCATTAGCAACATTTCATATTTGTAGGAATAAATATAAATAAAGCTCTGTAAGACCTCTGTACAGAAATTTGTAAAGGTATAGCATAAAAATTAAAGAAAGCCTAAATAAATAGACAGATATGGAAGAATTAATGTTTTTAAGGTGTCAATTCTCCCCAAATTGATTGCAATGATTTAGTGCAATTCTCACCAAAATCCTAAAAGTTTTTTGGATGATGTTGGTGTATCTTGACAAATTGATTCTAAAATGTATACCAAATTTTAAGAAAGCCAGGGCTACCCAAGACTCATTGCAATAAACAGGTAAGAGGATTTGCTTTCCTAGATATCAGATATCAAGACTTATTATAAGGTAACAGTAAAGTAAGATAATGTGATATTATCTCAAAGATTGATAGGGGAAAAAAGTGTAGATATGAGGACTCTCGATTTAAGACAAAGGTGATACTATACAAAAATGGAAAAACGACAATCTTCAACAAGTAGTGTTGGAACAATTAGATAACATATGGACAAGATGAAACATACTTTACCTCAAAGTACACATATATCTATTTTAGGTAGATTGTAGATCTTTGTGCTAAGCATAAGAATAAAATTTCTAAAATATGATATTAGAGAGTGTATTCATTACTTAAAAGAGGGAAAGACTTTGTTTCCAGAACACAAAGAACATTGTACTTGAAGGAAATTATTAATATGTTGCACTACATTACAACTAAAAATTCTATTCCTCAAATGGAGCCATTTAGAAAGAAAGGTAAACCAGAGAGAGAGAGAGAACACACTTACAGTCCTCAGAACTAACAAAGGTCTTGTGTCTAGACTATACAAAGAAGTTCTGTAAATAAATAAAATAGCCCATTTGAAGGAAAAAATGGCTGAAATTATATTTCACAAAAGAAGATATCCAAATGGCCCATAAACATAAGAAAAATGCTCAACTTTATTATCTTTAGGGAAATGCAAATGAAAAACCACAATGTAATACCACTATACACTTGCCTAAATGTCTACAATGAGAAAGACTTACAACAATTGAGGAGGAGGATGTAAAATAACTGGAACTCATTGCTGGTAGAAGAGTAAAGTATATAACTACTTTGGAAAACTAGCAGTATTTACTAAAGCTGAATATACTTTATAATACAGCAATTCTTCTATAGTAGAAATTTCAGCACGTGTGAACTAAAATACAGGTTCAAGAATCTTGATAGTAGCATTATTAATCACAGGCCCCTACTGAAAACTTTCCAAATGTTCAGTTATGAGTATATTCATCACAGAGACATCTATTCATCATTGAAAACAAATGAACTATATAGTTGCTACCCACACAACACAAGTGAGCTTCACAAATATATTGTTGAATAGAAAAAGTCAGGTACGAAATGATGTATACTGTATCACATAGTGTATCTAGATGCATGTATATGTGTACAATTACATCATACACAAACATGTACAATTACATTATATGTGTGTGTGTATACACACACATTCACCCACACATGCATGCATACACACACATGCACCCCCATTAAAACCAGCCAAAACCCAACTAGGAGTGTAGTTTTTGCGGTCAGGACCCTCATAAAGGAAATGACTGCATGTTTTCTAGATTAACAGATATCTCATGATTTCTTAAAGTAACTCAGAAAGATAAATCAATCTTGACCTTGAATAAAGAATATTCTTTACTTTGATAAAATCTAACGTAGAGCTATAGCAGAATTGCAGAATCAAATGGTAGATGTACTTTCAGTTCTTGGACAAATGTCCATACTGATTTTCATAGAGGTTATGCTGATACCCTTTCCCATCAACAGTGCATAAGTGTTTCCTTTTTACCATATCCTTGCCAATATCTACTGTTTTATTTTCACTTCTGAACGGCCATTCTAACTGGAGTAAAGTGGTATCTCACTGCAGTTTGAGTTTGCATTTCCCTGATGATTAATGATGTTGAGCATTTCTACATGTTTATTGGCCATTTATATATCTCCTTTTGAAAAATGCCTATTCATGTCATTTGCCCACTTTTCATTGGGGTTGTTTGTTTATTTGTTTTTGCTGAATTATTTGAATTTTTTACAGATTCTGGATACTAGTCTTTTGCTAGACACATAATTTGCAACTATGTTCTTCCATTCTGTCGGTTGTCTGTATAGTTTTTTGATTATTACCTAGGCTATAAAGAAGCTTTGTGGTTTAATTAAATCACATTTGTCTATTTTTGTTTTTTTTTTTATTAAATCATAGCTGTGTACATTAATCCAATCATAGGTATGATATGCTGGTTATATATAAAATTTGAAATGTTTTCATCAAACTGGTTAACATATTTTCTTAGTTATTGTGTTAAGACATTTATATTCTACACCTAGTAAATTTCACATGTACCCTTGTAAGATGCACCGTAGGTGTGGTCCCACCAATTACCCCCCTTCCACCCATCCTCCCCCTCTCCCCTCTCGTCCCTCTCCCTCTTCTATTTTGTTTTTATTGTGTTTTCTTTTGGGGTATTAGTTATAAATTTTTCGTCTATAGCAATGTCCATAAGGAGTTTTCCTAGGTTTTAATTGTTTCTGATCTTAGATTTAAATCTTTAATAACTTTGAGTTAGTTTTTGTATGTGATGAAATACGGGTATTTAGTTTCATGCTTCTTCTTGTGGCTATCCAATTTATTGACTAGGGTGTCCTTTTCCTGTTTGTGTTCTTGTCAGCTTTGTCAAAGACCAGTTAGTTATAATTACGTGGTTTTATATCTGGGTTCTCTCTTCTGCTCCACTGACTTATACATCTATTTTTATTCTAGTATCACTCTGCTTTGGTTACTACAGCCCTGTATTATAGTATAATTTGAAGTCAAGCAATTGGACATCTCCAGTTTTGTTCCCTCTGCTTAGGATTGCTTTGCCTATTTTGATTCATTTTTGGTTCCATATGAAGTTTAGAATTTTTTTTTAATTCTCTGAAAAAATGACTTGGATATCTTGATAGCATTACCTTGAATTTGAAGATATCTTTGGGCAGTATGTTAATTTTAACAATATTGATTTCTTCAATCCATGGTCCTTGGTTATTTTTCCATTTGTGTGTCTTTCTATGAATTCTTTTAGATCTCTTTGTAGAGATTTTTCACCTCCTTGGTGAAATTTATTATTTTCAGCTATTATAAATTGGATTGAGTTCTTGATTTGGTTCTCAGGTTGGTCTTTGTTTGTATATGGAAATGCTATTGATTTTTGTATGTTGATTTTATAACCTAAGATTTTGCTGAATTCATTTATCAAATCTAGGAATCTTTTAAAGGAATCCTTAGGGGTTTGCAAGGTATAAGATCATATCATTAACAAACAGATAATTTGACTTTCTCCTTTCTAATTTGGATGCCCTTTTATTTCTTGATCTTGACCGATTGCTCTGGCTAAGAACTTCCAGTACTATGTTGAACAGAAGTGGTGCAAGTGGGCATCCATGTCTTTTTCCAGTTCTCAGGGGCAATGCTTTCAGCTTTTCCTCACTCAGTGTGATGCTGGTTGTGGGTTTGTCATATGTAGCTTCTATTATGCCACTATTTAGTATCTACCCACAGGAAAAGAAATCATCATATCAAAAGATGCCTGTGCTTATATGTTTATCACAGCACAGTTCACAATTGCAAAGATATGGAATCAACCTAAGTGCCCATCAACTGATGAATGGATTAAGAAAATGTGACACACACACACACACACACACACACACACATTCTGAGGGATAAGAAATAATGAAATAATGTATTTTGCAGCAACTTGAATGGAACTAGAGGTCATTATCAAAAGTAACACAGTAACTGAAAAATAAATGGCACATGTTCTCATAAGTTGGAGAAAATTTGAACATGGCTACACATGTTGCACAGAGTGTTATAATGACCATTGGCTACTCAAAGGGAGCAAAGTAGGAGGGGATAATGAGTGAAAAATTACGTATGGAATACAATGTACACTACTTGGGTGATGGGTGCACCAAAAGCTCAGACTCCACCAACATACACTATACACATGTAACAGAATTCAACTTGTACCCCTTGAATATAATTTTTTTAAGTTAAAATAAAGAAAAACACAAAATGTTATTTCTCTGCTTTCATACCACCATCAACATAGACCAAAAGAAAAAAAAAGTAGAGCTATAGATATTTTCTTTGAGAGGATGGTGCAAGCTTTATCAGGCTTGGAAAAAAAAGAGAGAGTGTGTGTGATAACACTTTTGTACCATAGTGCATGGTTCCAAATCTTGATTCTACCATTTATTAGCTATGATATTTTAGGAGTTGCTTTCTTTCTCAATGTCTCAATTAATCTGGAAAAGGAGGATTATAAGATGATAACATTTACCTCACAGGGCAGGACAAAGATAAATTAACTTAAAAAATGAATTAAATTATAGGATGTAGGCAAAATCTATAAAGTATCTAGTATTCAGTAAGTACTCAATAAGTGGGTGTTAGAACTATTGTATGCATTTTTGTGTTTAACAGTTAAGTTCATGGAAAGGAAGGGGACTAATATTCTCCAATTCTATTATGCTTCACATTCTGTGTTAGCCAATTCCTACATTTCAATTTAATCCACAAAATAATACTATTAGATAAAGATAATTCCTAACTGATCATATTAGAGAAAAATATGATGGGAGAGGTTAAATAACATGCTCCAGATCAAATAGTTAGTTTTTAAATAAAGGCCTCTGTGTCATAAATAATTTGAATGTCACATATCTGGCAGTAAAATTAAATAATTCTCCACATGTATCCTGCCCTTCTATTTTATAAAATTGTCCCTCCCTTCTTTTTTTCAGGGTTAGGAAAATTCTCAGACTCTATTTCTTTGCTTGGTTTTACATTTCTTGACTGATCAGCATCCGAGTAGCTAATTCCTCCTAACCTTCATTCAGCTTCTCAGGACCACAACCTACAATTATATCAATAGGTAGAAGGGATGGAATGAATAGAAGGAGATGTTTCGCCAGTGGCTTGTTGCATTTCCCCTGTAAGAGATGAGGGTACATGGCTTCACATCTTAGGAAGAGAAGTTATACTTATCTGTCCCTGAGTCACCACCACCACCTCCACACACCCTTTCCTAACACACACTTCTTTGTGTTAGGGGCTTGATTTAAGTAAGCATCTATGTACAACTAAAAGCTTAAAAAAGGATGAGGCATAATTATCCCCAGTGACACCCCACTAAGGAACAAATGCGAGGAAACAGAACCCAAGACTGCAGAAGTATGGCAGGGAGGGCCCTTTTCATTTTTATTAGGAAAAAAAATGCAGTATTTTCCTTCCATGAGAAATAAGGAATGCAAGCTTGAGGGAACAAGTTCTATAAAGTATTCAGAACCATCCCAGTGTTGAAGTAAAAGGAAGCCAGTCACGGCAACCGCTTCTTGGCTGAGTTTGCTCTCCAGAAGGGCAGCCCAGTCTTCCAGTGGTAAAAGGAAGGGAGGAGAGAGCACACGTATCTTACAAGCACGACCCCAATGGGCACCCTTGCAGAGCTGGAAAAGCCCAAATTAGCAGTATGGGCTCATCTGGGCCTCTTGGAGTTCTAATATCTAAGCATGGAGAGTGTAAGATGTCAATCTCTCCAGTCTTCCTTCTCTGTAAAACAGGTTACATCATCTATTTTTCACCCAAATTGCCTTATTTTTAATTTAAAATAATCAATAATTTCATCTTGTCACAACAGTTGCAGATGCTGAGGACCAAGTTAGCATCAACTGAACCTGGTTTTTCCACATCATCATGATCAAAGCTATCCAGCTAGTTTTAAAGTAATCGGCCCCCCAAAGCTAACATTTTCAAAATAAGTTGGATTATTATTTATCTCATAAAAGTCTTTGTATTTTTAAAGCATGCACCATAGCATTTCTTTTTGAAATAGAGATTTCTGGGGCATTTAAACTATGAGTAAAAAAAAATTTTTTTTTCTTTTTTACATTGGGGACTTAAACCAAGTGAAATATCAGGTTGGGTCAGGTTAGGTTTGGAGAGTATTTTGATGTTCTGGTTTCATTCCATTTCAATTGCTTTAAAAAAATTTATAATGTCAGTCATAGCTGAAACTGACTTACAGAGGCTTTTTGGAGGGAGCGTGGCTGGGACTAGGGGAGACCTGTGGTTTGTTCGCAGAGCCACAGAAAAGAATAATTCAGGGGTCTAATTTCTTTCAGACTTGAATCCATTAATGGAATTCCTTCTGCTCTTTGGTTCATAGTTTGATTTTGGTTAAAACCCTTGATTTACATGTAATTTTTGATAAAAGAAAATTACTTTGTTTAAAATGAGATAAATCTTAAATACAAATGGTTGTTTTCACCTTCTGTAAAAGTAGAAGCCAACAAATCATGCAACTTTTGTAATAATATTAAGTATACAGTTGAGCACTACTCTTGATCTTTTTCCCTGAACAACTCAATGCCATAAACATTTATCTACAATTCCAATCTCTGATTTCTTCTATCTTTTGGTGGCTTTTCTCTAATTCACCTTTAACCTGGAATCTATCCTTTCTTTAAGTGGAAAACAAAGTTTTATGTACTACATTAGTAAAGAATTAACAATTTCTAAGTGTATGGAGAGGAAAAAAGCTCATTTTCCTGATCTCGCTGTTAAATTCTGTGCCATACATAGACCAGTGATTTTCAACTGGTGGGCTGCAAACATTTTTAAAGATCATTAATTAAATTATTTTTGCAAGTAATTCAAAGCACAGTAAGTAAATCCTTTTTTTTAACTCTTTTTTTTAAACCAATGTAATTTAAGGGTGCCAAGGAAATTTAACTATAGGTTCAAGTTTGCTGTGTGAAAAAAAGGTTGAAAAACACTACCATAGACTATTTCGCTCTTTTTTTTTTTTTTTTTTTTTTGAGACAGAGTCTCACTTTGTTGGCCTCGGTAGAGTATGGCGGTGTCATAGCTCACAGCAACCTGAAACTCTTGGGGACAGTGATCCTCTCGTCTCAGCCTGCCAAGTAGCTGTAACTATAGGCACCCACCAAAACACCTGAATATTTTACAGTAGCTTTGGCTAGTCTTGAACTCCTGAGCTCAGGCAATCTGCCTGCCTCAGCCTCCCAGAGTGCTAGGATTACAGACATGAGCCACTGTGTCCAGTCACTCTTTTCTTTTTCCTTTCCTGTCTCTTTTTTAAACATAATACAATATATGCTTTTTATTCCTGATTACTTTCAGGTTAGCTTGTGCCAATTAATCTTTCCTTATTTTATAATTTATTGCTTGGATTAAGTCTTTGTATTTTTTCCTATTAGCCATCATTCCGTTATTAACCATGTGTTTTCTTCTTTTTTAAAAGGTAGACTTCCAAGATATTATGATCAATGTCTTATTATAGTATCATCCAGACATCTTATGAGCCAATTCTATGTTTATCATTTATGTCATTAGAAAAAAAGATGGAATAAGAGCAGTCTCGAGATCCAGTGACAAGCCCTTTTTCCCATTATCCCTGCTCACAGAGAAGCCTTGTTATTGATGGAGGGTACAGAGAGTGTTGTGCTGAAGAGCATGGGTTTTGGAGCTAACAGACCTGAGTTTGAGGCCCAGGCTTGCTGCACGCTTGTCCTGTGACCTTGAGAAATTTGCTTAACATGTCCAAAGCCTCAGTTTCTGTGTCTTTAACTTGGAGATCACCTAGTTATTGTGGTGAACAAATGTCATATCTATGAAAACTGTTTAGTGCCTACCCTAATGTACAATAGGTCCTCAACACTAACTTTTTAAAATTTTTATTATTATCTTCTTGTTACTCTGTTTGTAAAGTGTCACAATTTGGAAATGTCTAGCATGTTTTTGCTGGCCAGTGTGTCTCCAAGTCAGTTTTGCTACACACTGATCTTCAACTGAACACTGAACACTTTAATACAGCCAGGTGCATGGCTTAGTGGCAATGAGAAACTCTCCGGGGGCACATGAGCATTGACTTTTACATAATTTGGGAGGTGTCCAAATCCAAGGATGCCCCAAAAGGTGCATTTTTAGAGACACTGACTAACCAAAATGGATCACATGGAACATCAAGATGGCACCATCATGATTTCTGTAAATTGAAAGCATTAATTCGCAGTCAACTTGCAAACACACCATGCTACACTCTACCCTCTAAGAGCTTATAATTTAATATAGAGCACAACTAACACCACATACACTTAAAAGCAAAAGAAAAAACCCAAACTTATCACACTGGGGTCATCCAAAAAAAAAAAAAATAAAAAAACAAAAGAAAAAGAAAAAGCCCAAACCAGAGCAATATTGCTGGAGTCTCTGGCAGAGATTGTAAATCATTGGGCGTGTTCCTACTGAGTGCTGTATGGAGAAGGGGGAGGAAGTATAAACAAAGAAATCTGTAAGAATATACGGTTCAAAATGCAATAATACAAAAAGTCTACCTCAGAGTTGTGCTAGTGTCATGGTTGATGGTGCCAGAAAGCCACATTGCTTACATTGGGGAAAACTATATCTGTGCAGGAACATGGATCTCAACACATCTTGTTATCCCTTAAAATAAAACCTGAGTGTTTTCTGCAGATTTAAGCAGAACCTATAATCAAAATGACTCAACATGTTGGAAAACATGATTGTATTTAGAATCCAATTTAACAAATGTACTAATTACTGTGTATCAGACATTTCTGGGCTGTGACAGAGAGACTAGTCCATTTAAAGCCTCAACCAACTGAACTTAGGTTGTGTTTGTATCACCAGGTGACTTTTGTGGGTGATAGTTATGCTTTCTGAACCCTGAGAGGTTAGCTGTCCAGGTGTTTTGTCAATGTATTTTGTTACTCTATCAGCACCCCCCATCTCTACTGCAGGACTTAACTCAGAGGCATTTTAATTTAAATTCTGGTAGTTTTTCTAATTATAAAAAAAATTTAATTGGAATCCTATTTTAGTGTTTAGCAAAAAGGGAAATACTATCAACTCCACTCTCACTGTTCAAAGGTAGAATGGTGGAAAAGTAGAAATGCACGTCCCATCTTTCACAGGCATTGTTGGACATTTTTCTAACTTCCTTTTGTTATTCTTAACATTCTATAATGCTTCTTTTAAGAGACAATAACTTGGAAGACAGTTTTTTACAAAAGAAGAGAAATAGGTGGTTAATAATGGAATGATGCTATTTCAACTCTCTTAAAATAATCAAGGGGTTTTTTTCCATACACTCGCTTAGTCCTAGGATGTCCTTCTCCCCTTTCTGTCGGTTGACATCCTATATGTAGTTCATATTAAAAAATAAATGTGCTCTTTTAGAGAGAGCATTCTGGGGCCCCTCCATTTTCTTCTAGCTGAGCAGAATCAATATTTCCTACAAGGCGCTTCTATAATGTTTCGTCTCTATACCTATCTGGCTTAGTATTTCAGGTTACTTGTGTTACTAGCACAGTAGGGATGCTGATGGGCAGTAAGGGCACCTCAAATAGGGACAGGTAGATGAGGTGCCTCTGAGGGCCAGCAATGTCAGGGGCTCTCATGAATTTAAACAAAGCCAGTGGCATTAACATCATGAACTGAAAAGGAGAGAAGGAAGATGGTAAATGGTGTTTACGATATGGTTGGCAGTGATTGGTGACAGGTCAACTCTTAAGACAACTGCTAGGTACCAAGGAAAATTTGAGAGAAAAAACAATAGAAGCAAAACTTACTTAGTGAGAATCATTTTGATCCCAGGAAAATATTGGTCATATTTGTGAACCCATTTTCCCATTAAAATCACAATTCTTGAAGACAGGCTACATATCTTTATAATGTATTTTTCTCCCTCAAAGTCTTGATTTTGTCTTGAAAACTACTTAGATAAATTTCTATTGAATTACATTATTTCATTCAGCTTTTTGGATATTAAACTATTTAGAATATTACCTTTAAAATGTTTAGGAGAAATAAGAATAAAATCAAATGGTGATTTTCAATGTTTCTCATAGTTTGGAATGTGCATGCATGTTGAGCAGACCAGAAGTTGTGAACATTTGAGGTTTTACTACTTTTCTTCCTGTACACTGATTAGCTCTAATTTCCTATTGTCAATTTTTATCCTTTCTCCAAAATTGCTTTCAGAAAACATAGCTGTTTTTGGAATAGCTACTTGTATACAAACTTTTCTATTCAATTCTGAGTATAACAATCACTTGATTAAATGGTTACAACATCCCTAATTTATGTATCAGTTTACACTTACAATATGCAAACACATGTTCTCTCATGCAATTCTTAAGCCAACCCCCTTGAAATGATCAGGGTAAGTATTATTAAATCCATTATCTTTGCAGAAGCTGAGATCATTAGAAGTCAGTAGGTCAAACTAGGTCTTCTGTGTCCTTATTTGTATTCTTTTTACTGCACCAGAAGACAATGCATTCTGATAGTTTTCCTCAAGGTTTACTCTGGAAACATCTAGAAAGCACTTGTGGGCTCAGGTTTCCTATTTACCACTGTCTCTCTTTCTCATCCACATCACTTCAAACTCTGCCCTTTGCAGATTTTGACCTCTGAGTGTCTCTGGACTTACATAATGTATTTGTTCTTCCCAGGGTAACCAAGTAAAATATAACAAATACAAGGAACAGCAGAGTGGGCAAACACAAATATGCATTAGCCTATTAAATCATCTATTCCCAAGAACAAAGCTTCACAGAAATTGCAGATGGAAAAGACCTATGAGGTCATCTTATCCACTCCCATGCCAAAGCAGGTTCAAGCCCAGATTACTGACGGCCAAGTTGTCTTTTAGTTTCCAGATCTGACTTTTGAGGCTTTAGATTGTATCTCCTGTTGGAATCTGCTTGAGGGGAAACAGCAAAGTGACCTCAAAGTGGGAGCATTTATTGGAGTCCCAAGAGCCTTATTGCTCTATGTGGAGGACAGTGTGGCTGATTGGTCAGGTCGCCCCTAACAAATATTGCCCTGATCAGGATTAATTCCCACAGAAGCTTTCATAGGTAACTGGCTAAAAACCAATAAATCCAAATTATCAATAATAAAAAGTACACAATCTCAAATGCTTTCTGAAGTCAGAAGTGAGCAAGAGGGGCACCATAACGCACATGGAGAGTTTGAGTGAGGAGGAGATATGTCAGCGCTTATGCCATGTTCCTTTCTCTTTCATTTCTCTGAGACAGAACAGTCAGCCAGCAAGGGCAGAAACTTACTAGAGGTCCCTAAGCGTCCCCTAAAAGCATCACTACTTGAAGAGCAACATTAGCGTATAAAAGCATCCTTTAGGTGAACCTTCGTTCATTAATCCTATTCTTATTGGAAAGAAGACATCACTCTGTATTTAATGAAAACATTACTGGAAGAAAGCAGATACACATACAGCAAAGAAAACACAATACTATACTGAGAGCTTTCAAAAATAGCGTAATAACCAAGTTCTAATCAAATCACGCACTGGCTATGTACCCAGGGGCTACTTACTTCCCTCTCTCTCTCCCTTATAAAATAACAGCATAAAACCATATTGCCTCTCAAATGTGTTCTATTTCTCAAACTTTTAAAAGAGCCCCAAATAACTGTTTTAAACAGAGGCCGTGGAACAATGACTCCCTTTTTTTCTGATTTGCTAGGAAGCCCTCAACCTGACCCGAGGAGGAGAACTTGGCATTTTAAGGGAATGGACTTTCCTTTTATGCTTTGACTTTCAGAGCTTAGATAAGTTAGCGTCATTTATGAAGTGAGCTTCTGGAAAATGAACACTAAGTTTAGGAGAGTAGGGTGCCCTTGATAGGTTTAAACCTCTGCAGAATCTTTGGACATAAACCAGTTTCCAAAGAGCAGGATGCTCACTCCATCTTTCTCCCTCACTCTCCCTTCCTTTCCAGGCCCCAGCAAGTCAAATTTGTACCTTCGAGAAACACTTTTCCCCATTATTGCTCAGGAGCACTTAAGGAAGTAATGCATGGTCTAAACTATCTTCTTTTTGGAAAATTCACAGTTTAATTGCAGCCTCCATAGTGTCACTTTAAATAACTAATCTTTGTCCAAGTATGTGTTTTGACTCAGCTTCATTTGAGGGACAAGTGGCAATACTTCCTTCTTACTTGCTTCTCTTCCACTCCACCGTCATTTCTCCAGATCATTGTTTCAGTCATACAAATCATCTTTTCCTGTCTGTGAACTCCCCTGAGTCCCCCTGAGGACTAGACTCCACCCCACTCCCAGTGCCCAGCACTTCTCTCTGTGTCCTCTCCCTCCACCCCATTCCCATGGCCTTGCTCTTCCTTGAGCACTTGTCAAAAAGTAAGGTATTACATAAACAGCCAGTCTACCTTGAGGCTTAGGAATTTCAGGGAAGATTCACCCATACCAGGCTCCATGTGCTCTGCTCTGAATCATCCAGGATAAAATGTAGTCTGCCTATCTCTTCTCTCATCAGCAGTTAGTAAAATAATACATTCACTAGCACAATTTTTTTTGCTCTCAGTTATTTTTATTGATCATAAAGAAGAGAAAGATAATTAATAATGAGAGAAAAAGGGCAATGACAGAAAAATTGAGTTGATGTTTTCTCAATTCATACAAATTGAGAGGAGCCAAGTCCAAGTACAACTTGCCCCGAATTTGCTCAGGAATAAAAAGGACTCACATAACTGGATTGGAGTGAAGTGGTAATTGCTCATTGGGCAGAACTAAAGCAATCTAACTCTCAGGTGAGCCCAAATTTGGGCCAAAAAAGGCTTCTGAGTACCAAGACAGTCACATATCCCAAGCACTCACCTTACTGGGAGTTGGAAGATTTGAGGACATGGAAGCTAAAACAATTAATTCATGTTTGGGTGGGAACAAGGAAAACATCAACAATGCATGTGCTGCAAATGCCCCCCAAACAGATAGATCTGTTAGATCTAAAAGTGCAGTTCCACCTTGATCAGCAGCAATAAGAATTAAACTCTGATTTTCTTAGGGTCCTCTTATTTGCTGCTTAGACTGACTGCTTTCATCCAGTGGATGTTAGTCGATCAGGACTGAGAATGTGAGGGTTTTGTTTTGCATTTTAATTTCAACTTTCAGGTTTGAATAGTCAAAAAAGGGAGGAAAAATCAGGCAAGTGTTGTATCACTAACCATTCACACACACAGAGATTGGTCACACTCACTTTTTATTCAAAGGATGATGATTTTTGGAACAGATGCATGAACCTCAATTGGCAAAGTAGTAGAAGCAGATAAGCTTGAGCCGCACTCTAGACCTGTTGACTTGAGGCTGCATTTTAACACAAAACGCAGGTGAATTGTATGAGAAGCACTATACTACAGCCATCTGAAAAAGAGGTAGTGGGGCCACACTCTAAAGGAAGGCGAGGAAAGTGTATGATTAGGAAGAGAAAACCCTATTTTCAACCTCCAGACTACTCTCCTTTTAATGAATTGTAAAGTATGCCAGCTACTGTGGCTCACTGCTCACCTATAATCACTTTTGGAGGTCAAGATGGGAAAATTGCTTGGGACCAGGAATTTGAGACCAGCCTGGATAACATATCAAGACCCCATCTCTAAAAACGTCTGTATGTGTGTGTGTATATTTATAGTTAGCTGGAGTGGTGGCACATGCCTGTAGTCCTAGCTACTCAGGAGGCTGAGGTGGAAGAATGCCTTGAGCCTAGCCAGGAGTTCTAGACTGCAGTGATCTATGATAACACAACTGCACTCCAGCCCGGGTGACAAAGCGAACCCCATCTCTAAAAGAATAAAAAAAGAAAGAATTGCAAAGTAGGACAACAATCAACACATTGTACTTTATTGTTTTTAATGCAAGTCTGCAGCTGTCATTATCATCCTAGAAACTATCTGAAATTTAAGTAAGTGCCTCCAGCAGAATCATGATGTTTTATACACCACTGCAAAATCTCCCAGGGAAGTTTTCCCCTGGCAATATAACTGGGTCTCACATTATGGTCTCCAGTCCAATCATTCCTGTTTTTGCTAATAAAATAAACCTTTCATTAAAAATAAGCAAGAGGATACATGTACATTGTTCTTTAGTGGCTAATTGGCAAGAATACATAATTTAGTGCAAAATGAATAGCAAGACTGGTATCTTTTTCACTAAATAGTTTTCAATTGCTGTTTAACCTAATTGCTTTATTTCCATAGAAACATAACTTACTGCAAGCCTTTCCTTAAAGTCAAATAGCCTCGCAGGGGTATATAGGACTTCAACAGCACTTTGAAGCTCAAGCGCAGTTTGGCAGAGACTCTCTTCCGCTTGCGATCACAACCTACACACAGACCCTTCAGTGTGCACTTGCTCTGCTCCCAGTATCCTTAATACCCTCTGCTGTTTCTACGAGGGCTTTGTTAGTGAGAAAAGAAGCTTTCTGAATACAGCTTCTTATTAAAAAAAAAAAAAGGCCCCCTCTCCATATTTGCCCATCCGGTAGGCAACAATATTCTCTGATGAAACCGGACATTCAATCTCTTTGTTTTTTCCTCTGACTCTGAGCTCACCTTGAGATTTTCATCAGAATTGATTTCTGCACCAATTTCAATAGCTGTCTGTATATTTTCCTTGCTTTTCCAGAGGCTTTAGAGATTTTCTTTTAACGAAAGAAGACAGACAGTTTTCGTCTTATGACCATTTGCAAAAAATAGGTTTTTACATCAACCTAACACAGTAGTTTTTCCACGAAGACAAGGCACATTTATGTGAAGACATCGCTGCCAGGCAGGCATATGGAGGTGACAAATGACAAGAAAATGTTTTTTGTGAATGTCTTACTTTATTTCAACATAATCATTTGCTTGTAAAACATAGCAGAGGAAGGAAAATCCATGAGAATATTTTCAAGATCAGAGAAACTAACTCAGAAGTAGGATTGGAATAGTCTAGCCTAAAGATAAAAGTTCTAACCTGTATGGAGGTTAAGAATATGGACTCTGGAGTTTACTTCCTCAGTTCAAAGCCCTGACTCCACCAAAACTATAGTGGTAAATTAGACAAATTACTTATCCGTGCCTTGGTTTCCCTATTAGGATAATAAAGGAGCCTACTTATTAGTGTTGTGATGATTGAATGAGTTAATATGCATAAAAAACACTTAAAGATACCTGGCATGTTGCAAACACCAGACGCATAATTACTATTATTAGTTGTAGGCTACAGGAAGTAAGAATGAACAATTTTTCTCACACACTCAGTACTATGTTTGATTTTGCCATAATTCTAGGTTTTGTATAATGTAGTTTATTTTTGTAATCATATATCCTTGCCTTTTAGGAGTTTGAAGCATTTCAATTATCTTCCTGGCAGTTATTCAGCTAGTATATACACATATCCTTTCTGGAATATGAGGACACTGCGGAAATAACAGTATAAGTGACCTAATGGGGGGGGAGGGTAAAATTATTTTGCCCAACTCTTTTGATGCCTAGCCAAATGCTCTTTCAAGTACAATACCCTTCTGTTAGGCTAGTTCAAATCTGTCTTGATCTTGAAAGGTCTGAGAACCTCTGGTTTCTAGCTTTTCTATTATTTGGACTTGCCTAATAATAAATAGTCCTGCAGCTGGAAATCCCCTAAAAGGCTGAAAAAGAGATGATGGAGGCTTGTGTGTGACTCAGAGGCCCTGAACTAAATCAGTCCACCAGACAGAAATGGAGAGCATTCTCAGGCTTTAGCTTCCCTCCCTATTCACAAGAAGGGGGCCAGGTTGTTGGCAATTGGGAGCTTGCTTAGTATGCAGCTGAAAAAAAGGAATCTTCGAGAAGCAAAGGGAGAAGACCTACATCATCTTCTAAGAAAGCCAACAGGATATAAAAAAAATAGGGGAAATATCTTTACTCTCTCTGGGGATTCTTGGTTTACTGGAAAAACTGAATTGCTAGGCAGCCACACCACTGTGACCCCTTGTTCCCTTTCCAAGGCAGCTGTTTTCTGAGGCATGAACCACATGCCCTGAAGTCAACCTTAACAAGTAGGTAATTCCCAAGAAAGGTTATTCGTCCCCCAAACCCTCAAAACTGTGGTAGTTCTGTGAACCATATTCAAACTTTTGCCCTTCAGTGAATTGAGCTGGAAGTATTAGGAAATCATGTTTCCTGGAGGGTATTTTTTATCGTTGTTGTTGTTAGATTTCTTGCTTCTGGTCCTAGCCAAGACCAGAAGAGACAAAAGCTGGAGCTGGAAGGGAGAGAAGAGAGGAACAGGCAGTTGAGGGAATATTTCCATTCCTAGCAATTGGTCCAATTAAAGTTTGGAACTCAGGCTTCCGTTGGTTTTCATCTAATATGAATCCGTTTTATTGCAATATTATAAATAAGGAATTGTACTTTGTAATTAGGGCCCCTAAAAGTGAAGCCAGCTACTCGGTGCTACTCTGCTTAGGGCCGAAATACTTGGGCAAGGCAGTGAAGTACGTCCCCTGCTCAAGGTTTGGACAACCGCTGCTTGGTTCCAGATTGCAGTGCTGCACCAGAAGCTGTGTGTTTCCTTCCCTGTGCAAGCACCACAGTTGGGAAGAGGGATGTCCACCTGTCTGTGCATTTGCCATACCAGGGTGGTGGGAAGCCCTGTAGGTTTGGACTTACTCAGATACCTCAAAGGACTTTTCAAATGTTTTGGGTTCGGCAAAACCCTAAAGTGTGTTTGGCCTGCTTTGCCCCCTCCTTTTTCAAGGGAAATTTAATCCATATGTCTCTGATACATTTACACTTAACTTATCAAAATATTGTTTTGTGAAAACCACTGGATGTCCAGGGCCCTTTAGGACTTATTTTCATGGACCTTATTAAAGCTTTTTTTTCTTAGAAACAGGAAGTCACATTTGTGCCAAAAGTTAAAAGAAATTGAACCTCAAAACTTTTTTTTTTTTTTGGAATTCTATTTGGAGTTCCAAATCCACAGGTTTCTAGGGGGTTCTAAACTTGGCAAAGCATCCCATTTTTTGCAAGCAGAAGGCCTATAAAGAGAACCAAGCATTAGGCTCCACGTTGACTCTACGAGCACACCCACTTCTATCTTACATTGCGTGAGCTGTAAAATCCACTGGCAAGGGAATTATGATGATTATACTGCACATAAAAGAAGACCTTAAGTGCTTTGGTAGGACCATCAAAACCTGTGCAGGAGGATCTGAGCTTCATCCATGCCTTGGGGTAGATTTGACTGTTTCAATTGCTGGGTAAATTATAGGCTCTGGGGTACTCCTAAGTCCTTACTTTTTAAAAATAGAAAAGTCAGAGATTTGGGCCAAAGGTGCTTTGTTGCTACAGAGTCCCAAATGAGAACTAGGGCCAGGAGCTTCAGTTGTAAAACTAGGGGTTTATGGTTGTGAGGAGGAGAACAAGGCTTTTCCTCCCTGGACTGTAATGACTATTACTCTACAACAGGGTCTTCCCAAGGGTACTAAGCCAGCCACCCTGCCCTCGTGCCCTCTGCTGAAGGCTTTATTTTCCTGCCCAGGGTCTCTAAGTTAAGCCTGTTAGGGACCAGTTTAGTCATCTGATTTCTCCCCAAATTTATCAGTCCTCTGCCAGCATTGTACTTTAAGAATTTCATAAAAGCTACCTTCCTGTTACTCTCCTCATATAATTTTCTCCAACCACTTAAAATTAAACATTTTTATAATGGTATAATGTAGCTATGTGTTTTTTGTTTGTTTTATTTTCAAGGCTGGGGAAATCCTAGCTACTGTCCTCTTAGTTCCCAAGTGAAGGAGAGCCTTATATCTCTTTTCATAGCCTGTTTTCCCAACCCATTGCCTTGATGGAGAATCCTCCCTCCAGCCAG
This sequence comes from Arctocebus calabarensis, assembly GCA_963573935.1. Taxonomy (NCBI): domain Eukaryota; kingdom Metazoa; phylum Chordata; class Mammalia; order Primates; family Lorisidae; genus Arctocebus; species Arctocebus calabarensis. Next base: position 20,504 of record CAUYON010003416.1, read on the forward strand.
GCATGTTGGCTCATGCCTATAATCAACACAGCACTCTGAGAGGCTGAGGTGGGTGCATTGCTTGAGCTCAGGAGTTAGAGACCAGCCTGAGCAAAAGTGAGACCCCGTCTCTACTAAAAATAGAAAAACTAGCCAAGTGTCGTGGTGGGCGCCTGTAGTCCCAGCTACTTGGGAGGCCGAGACATGAGGATCTTCTAAGCCCAGGAGTTAGAGGTTGCTATGAGCTATGATGCCATGGCACTGTACCCAGGGCCACAGAATGAGACTCTATCTCAATAAATTAATTAATTAATTCAAAGAAAAAAGGAATCATCACTCCAACTCCACCTTCCTGTGTATGGGGAGCCCACGAGAGGCACAGAGACCTGGATGGAGCCACCTGAGAGTGAACAGTGAGCACAGAAGTTCCTATGAGCTCACCCCACTGAGCATTCCCACAGCCCTGGGAGACTTTCCCAGGCACCAAGGGACTGTCTTCTATGTTTAGGACACGGTGCTACCAATCCGTCCCATGACCAACAGCTATGTCTGACCTCTTTGCTATGTCTCGTTTTCACCTGTGTGCTCAGAAATGCATGTATTGTCCACCAGGGGCTGCACTATCCATCAGAAACTGTAACTTTCCATTCAGAGCATGAGTGGTGAGCAGCTCCATTCACAGCCAGGGAAAGCATGAACCTCTCCATTCCCATCACTTTTCATGTCTCCCACTCCAAAATGCAAGCACTGTACAAATGACTCCCTTACCATGTGCATGCTCTGAACGCCAACTCAAGGATGTGTGCGTGTGTGAAACTCTACACGCAAACGTATGTACCATGACAAGACTGGAGAACCCACTGGCTGGGAATGCAGCACGAGTACTGGGGAATGCGAAAGAAGGTGCTCAGTTTGCTGTCTTGGCTTCATTCCTGACACACAGGGCCCCAGTGGCTGGACCTGGAGAGGCAAGGCCCCCATCTAGGACTCAGGCACCTTCCTGTTTGCTTGGCTGCTTTTGTACAATCTCTCTGAAAAATCAACTGTCTCCCCTTTCAGCCTCCCCGGGGAAGGCTCTGGCAGTCCTTGGAAGTACTGTGTACAAGGTCTGTGAAGTGAAAAATTCCCAGGAAAACAGTTTTGGCCCAAACTGCTTTCTGTTAACCTTGGGTATGCACTTCTGATTTGAAAGCAGGAAAAAAGAAATGCCATATTGTTTCCTCTCGACTTCTCTTACCTTGCTTGGCATACACTCGGCCAGTTTAGACCACCTATCATGCAGACCTACCTTGGAAGAAAAGGCTCTCTGATGACCAGAAAAGCCAAGAATTTGTGTAGCAAGAATGCCCTCTAATGGAAATGCAAAGGACACCATATAATTTACAATCCTACCTGTTCCCTTATTTTAATCTAATGAGCTGGAACTCTGTTCCAGCGTTGAGCTCTTGGGCTCAGAGTTAACACTTATTTTCTATGTGATTCTAGAAGGGTGAATTCGTTAAGTGACTATAACCTGTCTACCTCACGTCCTGGATTCTAAAAACTGTGTGCCAGGAAGCTCTTGAGAATTGCTCTAGGCTTCTATGCCATTCCAGCTTCTGTATCCAGCAAATTATCCCACCATGCTATGATAAAGCAGTGCTAAGAGCTGACAGAAATGAGTCTGTAATTTGTCTAAATACATATAGCCTTATACAGAGATAGCTCCTCTTATGACCTTCCCTTATATTTCTACTCAAAAAATTTTCCCTTATTCTGTACCTTTGATGGTTGAGAAGTATAAGTGTTCTGCCCTGAATTTCTTTCAAGTTTCAAGATGGAATACCCGATTTTTTCACACTCATTTTCATCTGAGAAGTTTTATGTTTTTTCATACAGGCATGTGTTAACCATTTAGCCAATTTCACTTGGCCCAGAGCACCACCGGAGCCCTCTTGGTGATGCAATGTCACCAAATATGAGTCTAAACATAGCTGTGTCAGACAGCATAGGGGGGTACTGTTCAGACTTGCTGACTGCACTTATTGAGAAAAACCCACAGAGGCATTTTCCAGAAATACTAATGATTAGCTTAAATTGAACCTAGGATAAGGCTAAGGTCTCTGGGAATTATGTATCTGTTTCCTCTCTTAATCAATTAAATAATTAATACTAAGTGTTGGAAAGGCAGTTGTCTCAGCATTTGGAAGCCTGTGTTCTAAAGGCCTTTCCACCTATGGTTATTCAGCTATGATGGTGGCTCACGCAATGGATGAAATCTAGCCAGGGTAGGACTAACTCTACATACCACCCAAGCAGAATCCCAGACTCCAGGCCATGGGTGGGACTTCAGAACATGGACTTCCAAGGGTGGTATTTTCTGAGATAAAATCTGCAGAGATTGGTGTTGGCAATTTAATGTCATTAAAACCAAACCACAGAGACAGACACTCCTGCTTACTTCTCTCCCACCAGGGTGGGAAATTGCTGTCAGACCTATAGGTTGTTGGATATTTAATAGACTTCTGACTGGACTAGTCAAACCTGATCCAGTAAGGACTGTCTGCTCTACTCCCCAGGTTTTGGCCTGACATCTCATTCCTTACTTTTGTGATTCATTATCTTATTTGAAGCAGTGGGGCGGTGGGGTGGAGGATTCTTTGGAAAGCCTGCTATCTAATCTCGCAAGATCCATGCTGGTCTCCTGCTAAAAGGTCTCAAGCATCAAAGTCAATGCTTCAGGGAGTGAAGATAAAAGGTACATCAGTTGGACCTAGTTACGTAATATTACATAACATAAGAAAAAAATGTGAACTTTCATTGCTGTCAACTACTATGTTGGCAAACTTGAGTCACTGCTTCCTGCTTCATGCTGCTACCTCTCCACCTCTACACTGAAACAAAGATTTTAACTTGTAGGAGTGTGGATGGTTAAATCGACCAAGATCCCCTAAGTGAATAGACTACGTGCATTTGGTTAGTCAACTTGAGGATATGTTCTGTATTCTTGTCTTAGAAACATAGAACTAACCCTGATAGTTAGTAATCCTTCATTATTTTTGTTTGTTACCATTTGTATACAATAAGGAAGCATTAACTAGTTCTCATGTCCACCTAATTTTGTCATAAAGGACATTACCCTGTCCTGATTACTTCTAATGGAGATCAATATCCCGTTGAAGATCACTCCAGAGTTGGAGTGGTTTACTTTTTAGTGAAATCATTCTTGGTTAAGCTTTGGCAGGATTTTTCATTAAGAAGACCTTATTTAACATTCCACTTCAGTTTCCAAACAACTTTCTAGCAAAACAGATCCTCTGAAATCATTATTCAAAGGTTTTATGACCAGTCCAACACTGTATTGGGCCGTTCTTGTTAATGCATTTTGGAGGGCTGAGACTTTTTGACCAAAAGTTTTATCTTGCTGAGATACGAAATTCTTCTCTTCATGATATATTCCACTCTGTTCAACATTTCCCTCTCTGTATTTTAAGCTGTAAATGCCACCAGGCAGGTACATTTAAAGTTATAGAGAGTTGGGAATACATTTGGCTGAAAGCCAACTGGAACCTCCTGGTCCTTCTTGTGGGTCTTCCCTTTAAGACAGCACAGAAGTAAAGAGCTGAGACACCCACTGTGAAGGACATTCAAGGCTCCAGCAGTGAACACATTAGTTCCTTGCTCTAGCTAAGGCCTCAGCCCCTGGAGTCCCTAGTGCATAGCCCAAGATAGAGGGCAGTGAGCAAAGGGGGCGTAATGCAGGTTCTGTGCTGCAGGTCAGAGGTACAGGTGGATGGACTGAATTATGTGTGGGCTCAGGACATGAGAAGCCAAGTGGTGTGGGCGGCCTGGCCTCTGGGATACATAAAGAACTTTGCAGCAAGATCCTTACACAACCTCTGCCTGAAGTTGACTCAATCTTTTCCAGCCAAATGTTATTCATCTCTCATTTTTAAGAGTGACATAGTCACTCACTAACTCCCAAAAGCCTGAAGTTAATCAAACTTAAGAGAGAGCCAAAAACCAAAAATGTGTTTTAGCACCTGGTGATTGTCTGTAAAGCTTACAGTGGGGAGCCCTCCAGTGGCGATTGGAAAAATTGAACTCTGATCAGCTTGGGCCAAGTCTGTTTGAAAAGGTACAGTTAACATCACAGAATTGCCTATTTATCACCCTTAGTCATGTAATAGCAGCTAAGATTATGCAGGAAAGAATCTTGAAAAAAAGAGGAAAGGGAATCTTGCTATCCTATAGATGTGGGTCACAGCCAATGATAGAAAGTTGTCATTGTGTTGGACGTCTGAGTTTGTTCCAGTTCTACCCTTGGAAACAGCAAGACCTTGGATCCTTCTTGCCCCTTCAGTTTTTGCTGAATCTTTCCTTTCCTTAGACTTTCGTGCCCCTTCTCTGTTGCTCTCTGAAGTGCTGTCATAGGGATTCAGTGAGGTGGTGGCACAACCAATTCACACTCAGAAGGTGTCCTAAGGATGCTAATTCTGTCCACCTCTCCGAAGATAATAATTTTTAGTTGTATTATGCTTTGGATCTTACAAAAATAATTGTTTTGTTAGTTGGTTACTTCTTATATTAAATATTTTCTTCCTAACCTGTTTGAAAACTGACTCTCCTTAGGTAAATGTCGATTCTACTATTTTTATAGCAAGTGCGTGCTTAGGGACTTCTGGGTATTTTGATTAAGATTCATCTGCATCCCAAGCAAAAAGAGTCTCTCTCTCTCCCATTTAATTAAAACAAAACAAAAGGAGGTTAGGCCTAAGACAACTAGGCCATATTCTTTATAAGAATTGGAAAACATCAAATGGTAAAAATTAACTTCTGCTATGAAGATTAATATTCATCAAACATCTCTTACTTCATATTTATCACTTGGCAAATAAAGAGCAGCTAAGAGTTTCTTAAACTCAAAATTTTGCTTCAAATATTTCAGGTTCTTACATCTTTTCTATTGCTCCCTTTAGTGATTAAATGAGAAGATGAGGGTACTCCTGAGAGTGCTGATGAGGAGACATGTGGCACTTAGAACCGTCTTGATAAAAACTTGACAAAACAAGTAAGAGTGGTGAAAATACATAAGGAGGAAATAATGAAAAGCAAAGTAGCACGAACAAAAAGATGAAAGCAGTTCTGAAGATGATTGCCCAATCCCTGCATATTAGCATTTCATGCTACAGACCTTAATTGAACTCATTGAGTAATTATCAGCCCTGGCATAGGAATAAACAGGTTAAAGTTGATTCTATATGGTGAAACAGAGAAAAAGGTATGACCAATTGTGGCTAGAATGCTCTGGAGTCCAAAGTGTTTTCATGAGTATGATTTGCACATCCAGACTGCATTTTCCAAAGGTGGTCATAATATCTCCTATCCTCCTTGCTCTTCTACAATGTCCGCTAGCCATCCCCCACTGAGAGGAGGAATCTAACTCCCCTCCCCTTGAATCTGTGTTGGCTTATGACTACTTTCAGTACTACAGTACCTTAACAGTGACGCTGTGAGCTCGCAGCAGGAACCATTACACTTAAAACCCTAAATGTCCCTGTAAGAAATCTGATCACCCTTACATTGCCACCCTGGAGTGACTGCATGGCAGAGCTGCCTGGTGAACTGGCAGCCATGTGAGTGAGCGTGTTCAGGTGATAGCAGTCCAGCAAATATCTGACTACATCTACATCAGTGACCTTGGTGAGAACTACTCGCGAACACCCTGCTGTAATTCCTGACCCACAAGTCAGGAGCATGATAAAATGCTTATTTTTGATTGTTGTGTTTTGGGATCCGGAACAAGAAATGAAAGTGGTAATTTATTATTCCTATGTTAAAGATGAAAATGGCTACAGGGGCGGCACCTGTGCCTCAGTAGGTAGGGTGCCAGCTCCATATACTGAGGGTGGTGGGTTCAAACCCAGCCCCAGCCAAACTGCAACAAAAAAATAGCCGGGTGTTGTGGCGAGTGCCTATAGTCCCAGCTACATGGAAGGCTGAGGCAAGAGAATTGTCTAAGCCCAGGAGCTGGAGGTTGCTATGAGCAGTGTGATGCCATGGTACTCTATTGAGGGTGATAAAGTGAGATTCTGTCTGTACAAAAACAAAACAAAATGAAAATGACTTCCGATTATTGACATCTGCTGAGTGTGGGAGGCTGATGCAAAGTTACATGAGATGTAAGCCATGCTTCAACCACCTCGCAGACTATGACGAAGATACCTTGTGGGTAGAGATGGTGTGTGAAGACGATCAGGGACAGAATAAGCAAAGTAGTGTAGGAGAGAGAAGAAGCAGGTTGCCTTAATATGACCAGAGAAGACTTCATATTGATGCTAACATTTGAGCTTGACTTTGAATGGATTTGACTCTGAAGAAGAAATGTCATAAACAAGGAACCAGAAATGGAAACGGGAGGTATGCTGTGACGGTGAAGTCTTGTACCAACTGATCATTTGCTCTTGGCTTTTCCACTTCTTTCTGGTCATCGCTTACTGTCATCTAAAGTTGAACTAAGCATCAGCAAATCAGCTGAGCAACTCCACCAGGAAAAGCAATAAGCCTTTGCAATTACCTACAACTACATTCCTTTTACAACTTTTCTAAGGCTGAGATTTTTAGGGTTTAAAAAAAAATCAGTAGTATGAACTCAGTTCTTCAACACTCAAAAAAGAGCTAAAGATTATCCATTCTTTTCTGCTCAAAATTTTATATGTTAAGTGTTTATTTACAAAGCGGCATAAATCAAATTTGAATCAACAGTAAATATTACGTGTAATCCCAGGACTTGATAGCTGAGATATCTGAGATTTCTTTTGCTTTTTTTAAGATAATAGTTTTAAAATTCAAGGCAAACTCTATAGCATATGTGACCTTTTAACTTTGAAAAAGAATTTCTTTTCTTTTTCCTCCTCCCCCTTGAAAATACCTGATTTAGTGCATATTACTTTACAGCCATGTCCATGATCTAAGACACCAAAGGAAACATTTTATTTTAAATTGTTGAGAGAAACAGTATAAAGCAAAAAGGTAAAAAGCATAAAAATAAACAAATATTATAAACAAAAAAATATTGTTTAGATACCATGACTTATAAATGTTTACATTGTAACTGGAACTGTCCTTTTGCACAGTGGATATACCTTGGAGGAAAATATGCTTGATTAGGGAGGAAAAAAATCCAAACAGCTGAGAGTGTCTTGGAACAGATACCTAAGAAGGGTATCTGAGTAGCCACCAACTAAAACTGCTTCATCCAAATTGGTAGCCCCTAACCACATATGGCTACTTAAATTTATATCAATTAAAATTAAATAAAATTTAAAATTCAGTTTCTCCATTTTACTAGTGCACTTCAAGTACTCAATAGCTATATGTGACTAGGGACTACCACATTAGACAAGGCAGGTATCAAGTGTTTGCGTCATCACAGAAAGTTCTGTTCAACAGCACTGCTCTCTACAGGTTTAGTTATTTCCCTTGGTCATCCTCCAGATGGAAGTGTGGAAATGGTTAGAAGTAGAAGGCATTTAATAATTTCTAATCACAAAACCTTATTCATTTGTTGTGGGGGACACATTAATACCACAATAAAAAGCTCTTACTTTATATTTATTTTAAAAGAGAGATTAGTACATTTGAAACGTGACTATAAAATTTTCTTCATTTTGAAAATTTATCATCAATTTTTGTTTTGTGAATGAATATTCAAATAAAGAGCTAAGAAAGTCAGTTTTGAATTTAGAGGGCATTTAGAAGTTATTACTTTATATCATATATGTTATGTAAGATGAATACTTGTTCCTAGCTTCCCCTAAGTCTGTGTACAAAACAAGTTAAAAAAAAACTGAAAGATAGTAATAACTTTCTCAATTTAGCAATACTAGTTAATATATAGACCAAGTTACTTGCCATATTTTATACCTCATATTCTTCATCAATAATTTCACATATTCATTCAATTTTTCAACAAATATTTGAATATTTTTGGCAAGACTTATTACAAATAAAAATTTCTCTTTCAAATTTTTCTAATTCAAACGAGAGCAACCCTCAGGGAAATCATGGTAAGTGGAATAGTTGAAAAAATGAAGGATATATTCTCTATTTCTAAAAGAATTTTCAGGAAGCACACTGCTTTCTACAAACATTAAAAAAGAGTTTCATGAGCAAAAGGGATGAGACTAGGTCTTCATGACCCCTTAGAGAAGTGAGATCAATGGATGAAAGCTACAGAGAAATTGCCTTAAGATCAATGTCAGCTCAAAAGTAGCTTCAAAAGTGGGTTACAAGTCACTGAAACATGAAATCCATGCTGAATTTGTTAGGGGTGCAATGCCAAAGATCAGATACGTATGTGATTTTACAAGGTCTTCTGTGAGTTCCATTTGGCTCTGAACTTCTATGTTGCTATGACTTTAATCTGCCTCAAAAAAGTCTTCTGAGAAATAATAAATTGTTTTATGATGTTCATCAGTAATGATTTTTTTTGGCCTAGAGCCAATACACATAATTGTTAATATTTGTAGATTGAGCCTTTTTTCTTGATGATATTCATTTTTATAATGTAGTCACTGCTCATATATCAAACTTAATGAAAATATCTTCAAAAATGTAGATGACAAGCATGTGACAAATTACCATATGTTGGTTGTAATTTTAAATTTAAAAGAATGAAATGAGCCACAGATTCAACTCCGATAACATTTGATACCTCTGGGAAGTTTACCCCACTTGGTCAATTTTCTTGAAGTTGTCAAGGGACTAGGAAACTGATTATAGCAGATAGAGCTGGAGGAGCAAAATGAGAGACCATATTTCATTTGAGCAAAAGAAAAACCATGGTGTTATTTGAAATACTGCTGATGCCACAAGTTATAGACTTGACATCACACAGTATCTATTTCTCTGTCTCCTACAGAACTGCAGAACTTTACTGAAATGTCTTATAAAATGGTGATGATTATCTCCACTCCAAATAAATCAGAAATAATTTTTGTTTCAAGACTAAACCAGAAAGCAGACGCAAGATTATGGGTAGATTTCAGCATGTTCCAAGTTTCGTCAGAATCTGTCAGCTCTTTTAAGAGTTATTTTGGAATAAACATACTGACAGAAGAGAGGAAAATGTTGAAAAATCAAGGTAAAACACAGACATTTCGTTTAATTAATGAGTATCATCAGAGCCTCTAAGTGTCTTAATCTTCCTGCCTAGGCCATGAAACAAAATATAATCTTATATTTTAATTATTTCATAACTGTTTGAGTTCATGTTAGTAATTTTTGTAAACGATTATTAACAAATACTGAAAATATTTTGTCTTTGCTGTCTTCATCAGAAAGGTCTTAAAAAAAAAAAGAAAGGAGGTCTTAAATCTTTTTTCTTCTCCCTATAAGCACTAATAAGGAGAGTAATTTAATACATGAAAATTCATGCAAAGTATAACTAAAGGCACCTACATTATCTAGGCATTTTTGAAAATGAAGAGCTTGCCAAATATGGTTATTCTTCCTTGATTAAGGAGCATGTGTAATCAAAGCACCTCTAACAAAATTCTTAATTTGTTAAGCAGTTTCATTTGAACTTTCATTTGTGTAGAAGTTTCTTGTTGTCTGTATCTAAACAGTATATGCTTGGGTAACATTGGCCTTAATTTTAAAAGTTGGCAGAATCGCTTTGTAAAGCTTCTTTCAGGTGCTATGAAAACTTGAAATGGCTCCTCGTCATTCACACAGATGCTTCCACAAGGAGATTCTGACATTTCAATCAAGCTTCCTTTCAAATTCCTTATCAGAATGTTTCTTAAATTTAAATCATTTGGCAATCCATGGCAAACTATTCAGTTTTATCCAGTGAGAATCAATTTTTATTAGTGGTGAGAGGTGTGGGTCTGGTTGCCATCTACAGCAAACCCACAGCCTATATCATATTGAATGAAGTAAAATTGAAGTAAAACATTTCCACTCACACCTGTAACTAGACAAGGATGCCCATTGTCACCACTGCTATTCAATATGGTATTGGAAGTCCAAGCCATAGCAATCAGGCAAGAGAAGGAGATCAAGGATATTCAAATAGGGACAGAAGAATCAAATTCTCACTTGTCCTAGATGACATGATCTTATACCTGGGAAACCCAAAGGACTGAAGTACAAAGCTCTTAGAAGTTATCAAGAAATATAGTAGTTTCTTGGGATACAAAATGAATACCTACAAATCAGTAGCTTCTTTATATGCCAACAATAGTCAAGCTGAAAATATAATCGAAGACTCTATTCCTTTTACAGTGATGCCAAAGAAGATGAAATACCTGGAAATGTATCTAACAATGAATGTGAAAGATCTCTATGAAGAGAACTATGAAACCCTGAGAAAAGAAATAGCAGAAGATGTTAACAAATGGAAAACATACCATGCTCATGGCTGGGAAGAATGGTAAAATGTCCATACTCCTCAAAGCAATGTACAGATTTAGTTATCTCCCCATCAGAGCATCAATGTTATACTTTAAAGAATGTGAAAAAAATAGTACTTTGTTTTATAGGAAATAAGAAAAAAAATAGCCAATACAGTACTTCAAAATAAAAACAAATCTAGAGGCATTACACTACCAGACTTCAGATTATACTACAAATCTATGGTGATCAAACAGCATGGTACTGGTACAAAAATAGAGATGTAGATATATGGAATAAAATACACTGCTTTAAGTAAACTACTGTTACATACTGTATGTGTAAGTGAGAGAGAAAAGGAGAGAGAGAAATAAATTAATTTTTCTTTGATTTTGTGTGTGTGTTGTTATCCAAATAAGAGCTACATAATGTAAATAGTTATTTGTGTCTTAAACTTCTTTTAATCTATAGGCTCCCATTCTATTACTGACCTTGAAATTTTGTATCAAAGGAACTAAACTGTCCTGTGACTTTCCCACAGTCTGGATTTTGTTGATTGCATCTTTATGATGTCAATTAATATATGTTTCTCTCTTCTCTGAGTTCCCTGTAAATTGATTGTTAGTTCTAGATGTTTGATTAGATACAGATTAAATTTCTTTGGCAATGTAGGAAGGGATGTGTTTTGCCTTTGGGAGTTAACATAATTTCTGTTTATTTTTCTTTTGATAAATTTAGGAGCTATTAATGATTAATGCCTAGTTTATATTAATTATTGGGGCTGCAAAATGGTGACATTCTAATACTACTTTCCCTTCTTTATTGAAGAAGTTATTGAATTTCGAGGGGAATAATTAACCTTTCTTTTTTCATATGACCATTGGTGAATATTCTTGCATATTTCCGCCTCTATTACAATCATCTAAAGATGACTTGGACAAAAGTGGAAGGTGTAGAGATACTTGGTCAGGTTCTAGATAATTGCAAAGTAGCTAAAATTTATTGAGCACTTGCTATTTCAATTGCTTAATTAAAAATATAGTATTAATTATGTGCCAGTCACTCTTATAAGCACTGTGTTAATTTTAATTCATTTAATTTATTTCTCAAAATGACCGTATGGAGAAGATATTTTTTCCAGATACAGAGTTTATTTGTTCTTACATAGTAAAAGAAGTTGGATTTCTGGATAAATTTCTATGTATGAATTTTTGGGGCCAACCATAGGCAATTACAAAGACCTTACCTGCAAGCTGCCCTCCCCATCAGACTTGATCACACTGCATTCTCTGAAGAGACTTACAGTCAGGAGCTCAGGCTCCGCTGCTCTCAATCATATTGCATTTTATCATGAGCACCCGTCTTAGTCCATTTTTTCTTACTATAACAGAATACCACATTGGGTAATTTATAAAGAAAATGAATTCATTTTGTATTGTACTAGAGGCTGAGATGTCCAATATCAAGGTGTTAGCACATGCAAAGGGCCTTCTTTCTGTGTCATCCCAGGGTGGGAGGCAGAAAAGCAAGAGAGCACAATACAGCCAAAGGCAGCAGGGAGCTGAACTTTTACAATAAGCCCACTGTTGAGATAACAAACTCATTCCTGTGATAGCAACATTAAATCATCCATGAGGGCAGATCCCTCATGACCTAGTCACTTCACTCAACACTATTCCACTGGGTGTTAGGTTTCCAACCCATGAAACTTGCAGGATGCATTCCAATCATAGCAGTGCCCTCACCTGGAGACCTCTTTTACTGGGGCCCATCACCCTGGGCTTTCTTTAAGGCATCTCTGCGGAGGCATCTCTGCTTCCTCATCAAAGGGAGGAGGGAAAAATCTTGAAGACACCTTTCTGCACTCTGAATCATCCAGCTATATACAGCTTTCTCCCTTGCCCTCTCTGCAGCTCCTGGTCCATAAAACTGCAGAAGCTTTGTGTTCAGAGGCCCTGCAGCTGTGAGACAACTTGACCCTCAACTGGTACATCATTGCGTAGGGAAAATGGAATGGGAGGAGCTGGTATTTCTCCAGCTTTAGACTCTGGTGACACTATGGTGGTGAGGGATTAAGGGCTGGGTTGTTTCCCTTTTGTTTGTTGTTTCTAATAGGTTTCTCTGACCTCTTGGTTCTGTACAGTTCAGCTGAGCTCCTAACACATAACTGTCTTATTACTAAACAAACCCAGAGATGGGAATTGATCTCATTTTGTAGATGATGAATCTGAGACTCTGAGAGGTGACTTGCTTAAGGTCACTCAGCTCAGAAGTGATCAAAGCAGGATTTGAACCTAGAACTATGTACCAAGGCATTACTCAGAACAATTGCTTTTTATTTTTCAAAAAAATGGCATATGGGTAATCAATAGCTCTGAAAAATACTTTAGTTGTTTTAATCTGATATCCTAAGCAAAAATGAAGAAAACAATTTTCAGATACTATTTCTAATAGCAAATGGTAGCTACTAGCTTTGGAGGGTTTTTTGTTTTGTTTTGTTTTGACATTTTTATTTTAATCAAATGTATAAGCATTAAGTGTAAGGTTACAATGAAAAAACATTTCTTATTATGGACAATAGTTAAAAACCTTTGAAAGCCAGTAACTTAGAAGCCTTTCTTCCGTATAATTGACCTCTACAAAACCCCTACTATTCTCCATGGAGCAATATCTATTGCATTGTGTTTCTATGAGTGTTAAACAAGACAGTAGGGGTAAAGACACAGTATCTAATGCTTAGTAATCTTGCTGGCATCACAGTGCTGGGCATAACACCACGCTCTGTATGGCTGTCCATGCTCCAGCCATGTCACAAACCACATCCATGACTCTATCCTGTGATCTCCCTCTCTATCTCTCTCACAATGCCGCAGTGGTTATTAGTGCCACTTGCCAAGGCTAATTGCTCTTTCCCACCTTTGGATGCTGAAGTAATTAAGAAAATGGATGTAAGAATCAAAGGAAAATCAAAGTACTGGTATCAGCTGGATTGGAGGCCAAAGCGTGTACCCAAGGGCTAAAGTGGGCTTCAAACTCCCCTGCCCTGAATTAGATTAACATGCCCTTTCTTGAACAGAATCTCAGATCAGCTGTGGCCTCTCCTCACAACCCTGCCATACAAGGCTTTCCATGTGGGAGAAAGAAGATGTAAGCTGTGCAAAGAGGAAGCCAGGCCTGTGACAGACAGGGGGAGGGAGAGAGAGAGAGAGAGAGAGAGAGAGAACATGTTTCTCCCTGTCCTTCTATATATATTTTTTTCTCTAGCTTAATATGGTTAGCCATTCAAGGTTGCTGTTTATGGCTGGCCTCTTAAGAGAGAGGTCCCACAGTTTATCAAGAAGGACCTCATCTCTCCTTCGTATGGCCAGTCTTCCATTTCCTTTATTGACTATCTTGAGACTCGTGGGAGGCAATATTAATTTTCTATGAGATGGATCAGAACAGAACATACATCAAGGGTATGCTCTTGGCCACTCAGCCCAAGAAGCCAAAACTCTTTGATCTCTCTCATTGCAAATTATGTCCAGGCACACTCTCCATTATTATAGCTCAGCAGAAGTTATGTAAAGAGTCCAAATGACTACATAAATTCCCCCATAATAATATAGTGCCAGCAATATTAAAATGTCTCCAAATTTGAGTATGAATATCCTTCCTGGAATAATTCCTCAAGATAAGCAAAAGCCAAAAATTAAATTTCCTTTCTTCTCTTATATATTAAAGCACAAATACTTCTTGAAAAATTTCTCATTTCCGTGGGTTTTTTGCTGGGGGGGGAGGAGGTTGTTTATTTGTTTGTTTGTTTACTTTGCTCAATCTCAGCAAAAGTGATTTCAATTAAATATCTGGGTAGAAGTGGGGTTCTTTCCATGCAAAGTTGGGGAACCTGTGGCCTTAAGATAACTTGTGGACTCCCTAGTCATTGAGTGAGGCCTTTTGACTGAATCTACACTTTACATATGCAGCAGAGAAAGATGAGGCCCTTTTTTTTGCCTCCTTTGATGCTTACAAATCTTAAAATCAGAAGGCTGTAGGTTCCCCACTCCTAGAGGGGTAGTTCACCAATACAGGTAATTTGGCCAGTACCTCTAAAGTCCAATTAATCAAACTTTCAACTCTTTTGTGCTGACAATCAAATCAGATATATATGATTATTGAAGCACTAGCCCTAACTTAGAAAATCTGAAAATCATAGCAAGTGCACATTCTAGCAAAACAGTATTCCCCAAACCATTAACCATGTGAAGGATGCCACTCAAACAATGTAGCAGAGACTCATTGGACTCCAAAGGACACAGGTCCGATCTAAGTTTCAAACAGGAAATGACTGTGCATATTTTCAGTAATCACTATCATTTTTGATTTGTAGATATCTTACCCTAATGAATAATGAGACTACATAAGTTTTCCAACTATCTGTTTCTTACCTTTAATATCAGTCTAATCCAATAACTTAAAAAAGTAAACTCTTGTCATTAATACCTCAGTCTCTTTTTGATTCAAAACCCCCTTCCTCTATTCTATTTCTGCACACCCTTTCCTCCTCCTCCATTCAGACTCTGCTGAGCCACAAAACTTTTTTTTGGATCATCACTTTCTCTCCCATCTTCTCTGCCTCTCTGCTGCCTCTTCTCTGGGTTTTTCCAGGGAGTGTTATGCCATGGTTTTGCCCAGTGGAGCTAACTTTGCTCTCCATTCATTTTTTTAAAACATTTTATCTCATATTGTGTATCCATTTGTTCATTTTTTATTGCACATCTCTCTCAACAAATGGAAAGCAGAGCCTTTATCTGTCTTGTTTCCTGCTGTATCCTTTTGGCAATACAAATTCTTTGGTTTTTGTTCATTCGTTTGTTTGCTTGAAACAGGGTATCAAGCTGTCACCTTGGGTAGAGTGCTATGCATCACAGCTCAGAGCAACCTCTGACTCTGTGGCTTAAGCGATTCTCTTGCCTCAACCTCCCAACTAGCTGGGACTACAGGCGCCCGCTACAATGCCTGGCTATTTTTTTATTGTACTTGTCATTGTTTGGCAGGCCTGGGCTGGATTCTAACCCACCAGCTCCCGTGTATGTGGCTGGCACACTAGCCGCTGAACTACAGACGCCTAGCCGCAATATCAATTCTTGACAAGCAGTAGACACTTAATAAATATTTTGTTGAGTGAAAGAATTGCTGTTCTGTGGCTCATTCTGTGGATTGTGTAGATATAGATGAGTGTCTGGCTGGCAAAGGGACCCAGTCCTCAAAGGCTTCCTGTCATGGATTTTGTTAGATGTTCTATTTGACCACCAGAGGGAGGCATTGTGGCTATCGTCCCATTTCCTGTACCTTTTTCCCCTGACTGGCAATTTCTGGCAAGACTGCAAAGTGGTAATTTTACCTATCAGCTGTATTCCCAAAGGGGGGCCCTGGATATGGGTTTAGCCATCGTCCTGTGGAGACTTGGGTAGGATGAAGGAGACCACCCCATCCTTTCTCCAAAAGGGGCTTATCCTTTGCTGTGGCACAAAAAAAGGTCTCCACCTTTCTTTTATTCAGCACAAGCAATTTAGGAATTTGGGGGATTCCTGCTATACTCCACCATGGATAGTTACTGCTCCATGGACTTTGCTCTTCTTAAGAAGGTGATATCACCTCCATCATCCCAGCCTTTGTGTGTGTGTATTAGAGGGACCAGGGCTTGGTATACTAATTCTTCTAGAATCCTGTTTGTATTATTTTAACTGTAATATCTACCCTCAGTAGCTCCAGCAGAACAGAAAATAATCATAATAAGTGATTTATTGACTTTGTAATCCACTGGGAAAGTGACGAGACAAAAAGGCCACAGCAAAGATAAGCCATTTTGCCCAACCAGTCTTGTAGGACTCATGTCCTATTGCTGCTCCTGGAATTTCCCTTAAAAATTCAATGAGAAACAAAGAAATAGGACATATTATTCTCCCCAAATCTTGTTTTATCAGCTGTTAATCCCCAGCCCCTGAACATCGTGACTGCCCTGAGGCAGTCTGAAGCGCCCTCAGCGTCACCTATTAACCCTTTGCAACAGAGCCACAACTTCTTCAAGGCTTATCTCAAAGCACAAGTTAAGAAACAAGATGAATAGGGTAGGGAGATTGAAAACAAAAGTCAGTTTCAGTTACACACTCATGTCTTCCTGCTCAGCACTCTGAAGATGAAGAACAGCAGGGATCAGAGAGTGCCCGGGGAAGCTCCGTGCCCTCTGCTGGCACAGATGCTGGAAAGAAGCTCTGCTGTTTTTGAGGCAAACATGGTCTAGCTCTGTAAGGTTCTTCTCGTCCTTGAGGAACGTGGAAATTGTCAAGAAATGAACCTATTTTCCAGAGTGAAGAGAGCCTTTTTTGACTAATAGAAAGAAATGTCAATCTGTTCCTGATTCTAGAATCTGCTCATTCCATCTGAGGCCCTAATTACCTTAATCCTTAAACTGAATCCCTTTCTTTACTAAATCCAGATATGCTTCCACTCTTGAAGACACCAGACTAAAAACGTCCAGTTAATCCTTTAAATCTGGCAGTGCTTTTTAAAACCAATGGCATGCCCACAAAAGCCAGTCACAATATAAACTGCTGCAGCCTGCAAATTCAAAGACTGAATAGGCCTATTTTTAAAACTGTCCACCAAGCAACTCAAAGACACCTTTTCCCTCCATTCTACCCTGTATGTTGATTTCTGTAGGTTTCCAGGCTCTTGGACCAGGCATTGGGTTTAAAAAACACTTCCCTTCTTTTCAGATTTGGATTCAGTTGAAACAAAAAGACACAAAACATTTATCCATCATCATAGCAATAACCAGTTTAGTCAAGCTAGAACCAATGGGTCAGAGTTTGCTGTTGAACAGGATCAAGCAATCTACATATATAGTACACATTAATGAAAAAGGAAAGTGATTCATTCATCGTAGAGAAACCACATTAACCAAGGATCAGCTCACATCATCTCTAAAGGGACAAACCAATGTCAAGCACTGCTAATGAGATGCCCTGTGAAGTGCCTCTCATCTATGCAACTGTCCTGCCAAGGCACAAAATACACAGCTGGCACTGCAAACGCAATCAGATGACCCACGTGAGGAGGGCATTCACAAAACAGTTGCAAGGTAGTCTAAAAAAATGTGACAAGCTGAGGAGCTGTTCCAGACTTAAGGAGAAGACAGACACATGACAGTCAAACCCAAAGTGTCATCCGAGATTAGAACCTGGATTGGGAAAAACAATTGTTACAAAGGGCATTTCTGCAGCAATTGGAGAAATAAGAACATGGACTGTCTATTAGGTAACGGCATTGTGACAGCGCTATGTTCCTTGGATTTGATAATAGTATTGTGATTATATAAAATAAAATCTTTGTGCGTGGTATACACACACTGAAGTATTTAGGAGTGAAGATGTCAGAAGTCTTCAACACACTCTCAGATGGTTCTGAGCATATGCAAATAGGCAAATATTCCCGGAGTGAGATTAAAGTACATGTGGAAAAAATGTTTACAATTGAAGGATGCCTTTAGATGAAAAGCACATGGGTATCCATTGCTGTATTCTTGCTGTTTCAAGTAGGTTAAAAACTTTCAAAGTGCAACCTCACATTTTATCCTGCAGTCTCATTACTAGGCATCTACCTAGAAGGAAAAAAAATCCTTTTATCATAAGGACACTTGCACTAGACTGTTTATTGTAGCTCAATTTACAATCACCAAAATGTGGAAACAGCCTAAATGCCCACCAACCCAGGAATGGATTAACAACCTGTAGTATATGTACACTATGGAATACTATTCAGCCATTAAAAAATATGGAGACGTTACAGCCTTTGTATTAACCTGGATGGAAGTGGAACACATTATTCTTAGTAAAGCATCACAAGAATGGAGAAGCATGAATCCCATGTACTCTATTTTGATATGAGGACAATTAATGACA